>CAWUFW010020095.1:0-162410 GCA_963921515.1 Calotriton arnoldi
TGCCCCTGCACTTCTTGTCTGTGTTGGGGTATGTAGTCTGTGCAGTGATGCTGGGTGATGATGTTGGGTTCTCCTGTTCTGTCTGTGCTCCCATTGCCTTTCTACAGTTTTGCTGCACAGGTCAGGTCTGGTCTGGTCTTGTTGTACTCCTGTGTGTGTTGTTATTGATGTTGGTGTATGGCTGTTGTTTTGGTGTCAGCATTGGTTCAGGCATCCCTGAGTGTGTGTGATGTTTGTGTCTGCCCCCAGGGAGTGTGATTGTTTGTCACTGTGTTGACTGGACATTATTGGCCCCCTTATGTGTGTTTGACACTGGTGTTGTGTGATGTGGGTGTGGTTTGGGTGGGGGTATGTGTGGAGGATCCTACTTGTGTTTGACAGTTGTGGAGTTTGTCAATGGGCCCTGTGTGTGGTGCTGCTGACCAACACCTATCAAGTAGTTGGAGGCAGATGTGTGGCTGTTGACTGTTTGACTTCTGAGACTTCCTTTCATTCCTGCACCTATACATGTTTTGCCTTGCTGTCTCCCTGAGTTGTTGCAGATGTGGTGGCTGTGGTTTAATTTCACTCACTGTGGCAGCCATGTGTGGTTTGATGGGGTAAGGGTGTCTTCAAATGTTCCTTATCTTGCATGTGATGTACACATGCTTAGTGGTTTTGTCCTTGGCCTTCCATTGGTGTGCACCTCACTTTTGCTTTCCTATTTGTGGTCCTACATTGCTGCTGACATGTGGTCTGTGTATGTGGCTGTGTGTCAGTGTGGGGTATGTCTGTGTAACTTGACAGGCGGTGTGTCCAGTTCAGTGTTTGTTCCTATTCTGTATCAGTTTTCATTTTGTGCTTGGACTCAGTTTTGCTGCCATGAGTGTGGTGTCTGTGTAGTGTGATGGTTGCCCTGAACATGTGTTTCTGTGCTGTGTGTTCCTCTGCAGCCCTACCTGCTGAGGCTGCCTCCCTAGTTGTTTGGAGTGTGTGGTGCAGGCTGTGGGGTCACCTGGGTTGTTGTTGTACATGGGGTGGCACAGGTGGGGCACATGGCATGTCCCTTGAGGGGGGCTAGTGTGTGGAGGGTGGAGGTGTGGCCCTGTGATCTTTGTGCACAGCCCATGCCTGGCGCAGACCCTGCCTTCCTGCATTGTGCGCATGTTTTCCAGCGTCTTCACCACTGCGGTGACGTGACCGGGACATTCCAGCAAGATTCCGGTGGATGGGTGGCCTGGATGCGGAGGGGTGATTTGCTGACAGGTAGGACATGTGTGGGTGCACTTGTGGTTTTGTTCCTGTCCCCACCAGGGTGTCTGGTGTGGACAGGAACCCTGTGTCATCCCGGGAGTTGTGTGTTCTGTTTGTGGGCGGAGTTGTGTCATTGCTTACCTGCGGCGGCGTCCGCGACGGTTCATGACTTGCTGGTGGTGTATCACGTACAGCACCGGGAAAACATGTAAGGCTGGGTCCATTGCGGTCGTGACCGGGTGGTGGGGGCCGTGAATCTGGTTGCGCTCGCTCCGCTGTGGTGTTTCCGCCGTCTCTGGTTAGCAGGTTTCTCCGCTGCGGTGCGGCTGCCTATTTGGGGCATCCTGATTTGCACGGCGGACGGGACGTCATTCCACACGGCGGTGGGTCTCCATTGGCTCCCACCACCGCGGTGGCGGGCGCTTTTAGATGGCGGTTTACGTCGCACCACGGCGGATGGGAAATGGCCTAGGTTTGCCCATGCTAATATGGCGGACGTGTGGACCGCTGTTCACGGGCGGAAAATTGAATTTTCCACCCCCGCCAGCACAGCGGTGGTGCCTCCGCCCGCCATCCTAATAGACCCCTAAGTTATTGTTTCTGTTGGTTGATTGTTGCATCTGAGCTCTTGCACCCTCAACCACACTATATCCTAAAGAAGCCTGTGAAGCCTGCTTGTCTCACTACCCAGAAAGTCAAGTGCAGAAAGTGTTGTATTTGGCCCAGTTTGCAGAGCCAAAGGACGGACCTCAAGAAACCAATGGTAAATGACCTCAACCAACACAAGTTGTGCCAGAAGCCCCTGTCTGCCCAGTGGCCCCCCACCTCCAAACAGGGTCAGGCAACAGCATTATAAGTAATCAGGGTAAGAAACTAACCTGACAGAGCTGACAGTCCAGGGGCTGAAAAGGATGAGAGAACTAGACAGACTGACAGAGAAGGACAAATAGTAAAAATTCGACAATGAAAGAAGGTACGGTGTGACTAAGGAAATGGGGGATGCACTAGAACCAGAAAGTGGGAACGATGAAGGTGAGAGCAAAAGGAGAGAAAGTGAAAGGAAGGAGCCATTCATTTTGCTTTTGACCGTTCAGGCTTATACCCTATTTTTCTCCTTCCATTTCTAGTTTAAACTTTGAAATGAGCAGCTGTGTGTCAAATTAAGATTGTGTAGAACAGCATGGCCTACTCCATCCAAGGCAAGTTGACTTGGCTACTACCCCATTCTTTCCTTTAATTTCTAGTTTAAGCTTTGAAATGAGAAGCTGTGTGTCGATTTAAGATTGTATAGGACAGGATGGCCTACTCCATCCAAGCCAAGTTGACTTTCACCCAGGCCACAGCATGAAATTGATGGTGATGTCAACATCATTGTGCAAATGGATGGATTACAAAAGTAGTTCAAGGTAGCAGTGCTGATAGAGAGGCTTGCCAATGTTATTGTAAATGTGATAAAGAGATCAACGGCACCTCTCACTGAAGTCTTGGAATCAAGGCTTGGGACTGCACCTCCAGGGCTGCAGGTGGGAATATGCTTTGGGCCGCCTTAGCATACTAAATAACATAGTTGAATAGTTTCCTAAATGATCTATTCTGTATGCCAGTTGGGTTTCATTTTGATCATAACAGAACATGTGTGACACATTTCGATGTTCTGAATTCCATGATTTTCAGATAGAGTCAGGCAGGAACAGTAGAACAATGTTTCTGAAAGTCTGGGCATACAGTGGGTTGAGTCTGAGTGTTTTAGCCATTGCCCATGAGCATGAAAGTTATATGATGACTGTACAAGGGTAGGTGATGACTGAGTCCCTGCTATATCATGACTGTACCCTAGATAAAAACCACACACCTGTGTTACTAATTGTTGATAAAGTATTATTCATGCACTTACCCTGGAGTTAACATCATTGATGTCAATTTGTGAGATGGTAACAAGGTCAAAAGTTGTGACATTAAGAATTGGAAAGATTGGGGTTAGAGGTGGTTACTTCTGCTACCCGTGGTATTTTAGTTGATATCCGTAATTGTTTCTACATTTCCACATTGATCCAAAAGATAGCACAGAGAACCTTCAGACGGTACACAATCTCTAAGGTGCTCACTGGAGTCTTGGCATTCCATTGCCGAAATACATTTGACATTGTCACTTTGTCACTTTGGAGAGTCACTGACAGGTCATTTGGTGTATGTGAATTTGTCTATATTTAAGCTTGTTTCTGAACCCTATGCAGAGATCCATTTGCCGGAGAAAGATTTGTCTTTATTTCATTTATATCATATTCTAAGTAATCTATTTCAATCTTTAAGAGCATTCTCTCCACATCGTACCTTGCCAAGCTTAACCTAACATTAGTTTCATTACTTATAGACACCACAGAGGTGGATCCTCAGTATGGTGAAGACTATTCCAACAGTACCTGGTGAAGATGATGGCACCAATGAGTCACAGGAGAATGGGTCTCTTGGAAAGGACACAAGTAGCAGTTGAGCTCTAATTATTGAGGTTGTAATGGTGTCTCTTCATGCAAGAGCCTGGAGATGTAGGCAGTAAGTGTTTTATTTCATGCTAGGCTCTTATATCTACAGCAGGTAGGTCCTGTCAGAGCACCATCCTCATAGCTGGCTATTTCCTACTTCCACTCCATACTACACATTGATATTCTAATGCATCATTCGCCCTCAGTATTCCAGACACCAGCTCAGACATACAGAGAAAGGGGACACACAGTACACTACACAACCAATCGATAAATACCAAGGGGGAAGAAAGAAGATCAGCTGCTGCTGCTGAACCAGCAAGTTGCAGCATTAGAAGGTCCAAGGTAAGTGACACGAATAGGAGGTGACATAAAATAGCAGCTAGTTCCAAATGAGTCTGGACATATTTCACTCTGCCACTAGAAGTGCTGATGAATGATACATGTGAAATGTATTGTACACTTATAAGTATTCGAGCTACATTAAGGTCCATCTTTGTTTGTCTGCTATGCCAGTTTAGACAGACACTAGCCATATGCAAATCTGACTTGTCAGTGCCCAACATGAATAGTCTAACCTTAACTGCTAGGATGCACAGCGTTACCTATCTGTATGACACATTTGCTTGAAAGGGATTAGCCAATATGAAGTTGCCCATTAAATTTGTTCCACTTATCATCGACCTGAGACGGCACTATGACATCACCTCAGTTTTACTGGTAGTTTTGTATCAGCTTGAATTTTTACAGGTAGAGAATCAAACCCTGAGCAATCGTATGATGAAATTGACACAAAGGGTAGATAGACTTCAGATCATGTTACTAGTGCCCAAGCAGCCGTCACCAACTTATCAATAGGGGTGGGTGGAACTTGTGGAGTTTCACTCTGCGGAATTCCACAGAGTTACCTAAAAACTCAGCGAGATTCTGCAGAGTTTGCAAGCAGCAGAATTTCAGTACGTTGTGCTGATTTTTAGCACCGGGAGCTTGTCCCACACTGCAGAATCAGAGTGAATGGCACCATGTGGCACGCCAGAGGGCACTGCTTCTTCCTGCAGCTCAAGTAGATTTTCGACTTGAGCAGCAGCTTTCATAAAATAAGTGGCACCTTTCTGAAGGAGAGCAGTAGCTATCTGCTGCGACAGCCCATGTTGAAAAATCACGCCAGGACTCTTCCTAGTGCTCAAGTTTCTTGCTCACCAAAGTTAAGTTCCCTTGTGCGAGAAAAACTCCAGCAGAGCACGGAGTGGGAAAAACTCTGCAAACTCCGCCAGCAGACCAGTTTACCACCCACTCCTACTTATCACCTCCCCAGGTTTATTCTTAACCAGCAGCATCACCGCAGGGTTCCAACCCAGTCATACATTAACAAGCTTAAGCTAATTTGAAGGGCTAACCTCTATTTACATTGCAATCAGGAAGGCCACTTCATTAAAAACAGAAGAAAATTCAGAAAGGGCCCTCTAAAAGCATTGGATCTAGAAAGGAAGCAGCAAATGATCTGGAAATGTCCTTGGCTCTGTCATATCTCAATGTGTCAATGCCATATGACTCTGGATGTATCCTTTATCGGTGCTACTTTGCATTTGTCACATGCTTCTGTTATCATAGATATTGGGGCTACAGGAAATTTCTGTGATTGGGGTATTGTGAACAAATACAATGTATCTATAGAAAAAAAGATAAAGCCCTGAACGTTTGGAGCTGTTGATGTAACCTTGAAGTCTTCAGGCACTTTTATGCATCAAATTGTTATTATATTGTTAATATGTACAGTGAGTCATATTGAAGAATATCAATTAGAACATTTTGAAGGAGATACAATCCCACCAAAAATTGTGTAACCAAATCAGATTCTTTCTTATCTGAATACTGTTTGTGAGATTGCTTCAGGCAAACAACAAATTCAGACATTCCAACTCCATAGACCCTAACAGCCTTCTGTCAGACTGATCTTCAAGAAACTTATTGTGAGTATATAGATTATCAGTTAACAAAAAGCAGAAGCCTTCCCACTACATAAAGAGTTTGATTACCAAATTGACTTCGAATCTGGAGCAAATATTCTCTCTGGTCGTATTTACTCTTGCACAAAGAAGAAACATGATCACCTACAACAATATTTAAACAAACGTCTTGATGATGGACTGTCATATTGTCTCTACTGTGTTTTGTCCCTGAGAAAGGTGGCAAGTTATGAACTTGCATTAATTACAGGACATTAAACCAAATACCTGTTAAACACTGTTATCCTTTCCTCTTATTCGGATAATGCTGTTATGAACCCCAATATACCCCAATATAGGACTAGGTAGTTGTACGACCTTTTACCTACATTTGTCCTACCTTGCTCTACATAATGGCTCTAGTGCTGACCTTTTACCTAGTTATGTGCTGAATAAATGTCGTGTGGTTTTCTTCGAAAACTAGCCTCATTTATTATGCATGAGGATTCTTAGTATCACAGCAGGATTACCATCTTCTGCATAATACCTCTGTACAAAAGTAACCACTATTGTCATCCTTGGCCGACAGGCCCACAGTACCATGACACATCTAGGTAGAACCCCTGAGGGTACCTTTCGGTATATAAGTACCACATCTTTGCTGGGCAAACCAGAGGAGAAGCTTCCATGCTGACATGAGACGCTGAAGTCTTGCATGCAGACACTACAGCACGCAGTGGTCTGACATCCCTCGCGAGGTGTCCAACTCAAGACCAAGACGGGGTCCTTCGTTCTCTCCCATCAGGTAATGGTTGGCTCTTTCCTAGGGGGATTCTTGGCTTTTACACCTATATACATGCTAGGTACACTTAGGTATACTTAGGGTTTGCATCTTGGGAGTACTCATGAATACTGCCATGTATCTAGATGCCTGCATATATTCACTTTTTTAGCACCATGGTAGAATTCTACCTTTTATTTACTCTGTTGGTGCTTATAATCGTATATATATTTTTCTGTCTAATGGTTGTTGCAGCACACATATAGTTTATACTAGAATGACGCTGGTACAATAAATGCTTAAAAGTGACACGAGTGACTGAGCGAAAAGTACTATTTCCACAATCTCTGAGGGGTCAGGATTGTCATGTTCGATAACTGCTAGAAACTGTTCGCTCCTTGGTAAGGTTGTGGGGCTTATAGTGGCACTGTGAGCTAGCTGGTCTACAGACTGACATATCCTTTGGGGGTGTCTGAAATTAGTCTGGACACCAATCCCTTAGTTTATGTTGTCCAGAAGTGCAGATCATATATAGATTTGTAGGAACTACATAACATGGCGCTGCCAACGTTGGTTTGGTTCTTATTTACTGGTCAGAACTGAGTGGTTCAGTCATGCTTTCTCAGAGACCCCTACTCACATAAACCCAGAGACGTCTGGAGTGGGGAGGGAAAATCCGCCACAGCTGAGTAGGTACACCCTATGTATTGGCTGTAGGTTTATTCAAGCTTGAAGGATTATAGTTCCTACATTGCGCAAAACCTTGTCTTATTTCTACAAACCTCCAAACCCTCCACCCAGAATGTCTCAAAGAGCAGACACTGGTGCTAGTGGTACTAGTGGTACTAGTAGGGCAGAAGCTGAGCAAGAAGGTGCTATAAACATTTCAGAAAATTGCAGAAATGCACTTCCTATAAAACTAGAAAATGTTGGTCTCTCAGTATTAGGCAGCACTGTTACCTTCGTCATTGAGGCACACGAGGCATACAAACAGAGGTGTTCTATTCTTGGGTTAAATTCCCACCTGCAGATGCACACACAAATACATTTCATTCTTACACTCCAGATGAAATACCAGATGAATACTCTCCATACGAGGACATAGAAGTACCGTTAACTTATCAAGAGGATATAAATTGGTTTAAGGGCACCCTCCCCCATACCACAGATAAAGTGAGACTCGGTCCGCTCAACAGAGACGGAGCATCTTGGACGGTTCTAGCTGCTTACACACCAAATCCAGAAATTGACGTGTTGCCAGAAGCAGACTTATGTCCACTTCACAAAGAAATAATAAAACTTTACAGAAATCTTACACAGTTTGTGATGCGAACACTCACACTTCAACCTACATGGGTTACTCAAACAGGTCAACTACAAGGGACCGCAACTAAAATCACCCCACAAACGCTGAACGCGATTATGGGAAGAATCCCCACTAAACATGAGCAAATGCCATTTCACAGTAAAAAGCACAGCTTGAGGCAGTGTTCCCACACACAGGCCCGCAAGAAAAACACAGAATACTGACAATTTGCTTGCCAATGGAGATAGCTCTCCCGATAGAGTATTGTACCACTTGGGGTACGGTCTTCGCTGCTATCTATACCAGGACTCATGGTACCCCCTCAATAGCAGTCATACCAGAAGTATTAAAACAAATACAGAATGAGTACAGTGCAGAACCTGCCCTGGAGTTAGGGATGAAATTGATAGGCAATTTTTCCCAGGTATCCACTATTATGTTAGCAAACATAAAAGGGGAGGCAGCAGCGGTGGCTATAAACCAACGCCTGTGGGAATGCACTCCTGCACAACAGGAGCGGAATTACCTAAAATTATCAGAGACCTTTGCTTCACTGGGTAGAAATAATTTGGGAGGTAGACCTGTGAAACCGCAATTAATGGGTAATCTTGAAAAGGACAACTCAAAGCAAGCACCCGATTCTTCTAAAAAGAAATGGGATAATAAACCGTCAAAAAACAAGCGGAATACTCCACAATCACGGAGTGGGTCGCCTCAACAGGAGCCCTCTGACAGGAAATATAACCTTAGAAACCATGACAATATTAAAAAACCTGACAGGTATGAGGATACTGATTCACGTTCCTCTCGTTCCTTTCAGGGTTCATCAAAAAACTTGGAGAGGGCTGGACGGTCAGAACGCAGATCAGAAGAGCGAGTCAAGCCAAGAGACACACATCGCACTTCAGACTACATTCTCAAACAAGAAGATAATCAAAAATCAAAACCTCAATTTGAAAAGAAGAAAGTAACTGGCCTTAAAATAAGAAATGCCCAGGCTACTGAGGACTCAACTTCTGAATGGGGAATGGGCTCTGAATGCTAGACAGCGCAGCAGAAGTAACAATAGCTCGCCAGAACCTGATGGAATTTCTGGTGACAGCAGCGTTGAATGAACATATCACAGTAGAAACACCTGATACTGTTATATGGTTCTTAGGCACATTATCAACATTGCTAAGTTAGCATGAGCTTCGCTGCCATGATGCTGCTTTTGCGCGCGCTACTACACGACTTTGTTTTTGCAAGACTTTGTGCCTTTCACATGAGAACTGGTTGCTTTTCGCGTTCTCTGCCTTTCCTGGAGTTTAGTATGAACACGATGTGCAAGGTCGATAAACAATGCCTCTTGTTATTCTGTTCTGGTCAGTCCCTAGCATCTAGACATAACATGCTACACTGCTGCAGTACTGAAGACTCGTGCTTTGATATTACGTTGTTGCATGTTGTTTTAACACACTTGGAGAAAGCCGTTCCATGGAGAACAGCTCTGCTGTTCCTATGATGTGAACCTTACATCCAGGCTTTAAGGTATAGGGTCTGCTGTCAAAGTCCAGAGATCGTCCTTTTTATAAAATAAACTTATTTTAGTCAAGGGGAGGGTGGTCAGGCCTATAGGCCCTTATTTCCACAGTCTTTATAAAAATGACTTCTCCCTTTGTATTCTATGGAATTGTAACAATGCTAACTGTGCTGAGTTTATGCATTTTGCTGTTGTAGTGGCACGTATACTGTATTGTAGAGCACGATAGTTAAAATAAACATTTTGAACTATATCAGGGACTCTGCTTACTGTCATTGTGGACAAGTACGAGTGAGTGAGCGAAAGAGTACGTCTTGCTCCCGCGATTCCTGAGAGAGTCGGGAGTGTTGTGTTCTGGGTTGTCTAATCATTTGTAGCTCCGTGATATTTGGAGGAGAATGAATGAGACACTATAGCTAGTCGGTTTGGGATTTTGGGTACTGATGTGGTAGGTTGGTACACCCCTATTCACTGAGGTCCTGTTTTCCTGCGCATAGCTCTGTGTATGTGCAGAATCCCTGCAACATGGCGCTGCCAACGTTTGGTCTGGTTTTTATCTGCGAGACGCTTGAGTAGTGCTTGTGCTTGTCCACAATACCCTCACTTCTGTTTCCGGAGACAGCTGTGATGGTGTAACCTCCTATATTGATGTTTTTATAGGTTCTTTCAAGCTTGAAGTTTTAAAAGGTTGTTTCTCTTTATTTTTACCCATTATTGCGCTGCCGCGCTTTAAGTTGTTGTTCTTTATTATCGTAATGGCAATTGCTATTCCGGCTCATAGCCGCGCCGCACTCAAGGCATATTTGGCTACATATGGAGTGCCTAATGCAGGTGTTGAGCTTTTCTTTGTAGTGGAAGCGAATCCTGCTTACCACTTTGAGGTGTTTTATTCTTGGGTCACTTTTCAGGCGGTGGATGGAGCAGATGATTTGTTTCACGAATACACTGCCACGGCCCTTCCTCACGCTTATCAGCCTTATAGGGCTCTTGAAGTTCCGCTTACAGCTTGGCAACACCAAATTTGGTTTAATGGCACCCTTCCTCACCCAGTAACACCGGTCCGCTTAGGCCCTTTATCGATAAATGGGGCCACTTGGCCCGTTTTGGCTGGGTATACCCCACACTCACGTTATTCAACTGTTGCATTTGGAGACCTTAGGGTCTTACATACGTCTTTAATACGCGTACATAGGGCTGTTATACAGTACAACACGCGCAACGTCCAGGTGGGACCACCTGGCCTTGCTGCGCAACCTGCGGGACCTGGTGGTGTGGCCATCAGTCCCCTTATGGTTAATTCAGTAATGGGCAAGCGTCCACAGAATAAAAATGAATTACCTTTTTGGCTTGCTGAAAAATTTGGACAACTAGAGGCTGTTTTTCCAAATACCTCTACTGTGGATAAACACAGGATATTGACTATTAGTTTGCCTAAAGACTTACTCCCCAAGTTAGCTGGTTGTAACACCTGGGGCAAGGTGTTTGCAGCGGTATATTCGAAGTGTTTCGGCACTCACTCCATGACCGTGCTCCCCTCAGTGATTAAGCGTGTTCAAGATGAACATGGAGCCGAAGCGGCTGTGGAGCTGGGGATGAAATTGGTGAGGGTATTCGATGTGGTTGCTGATATGATCCTTGCCAATATCAAGGGGGATGCAGTAAGCTTTCAGGTGGCAAACCGCTTGGAGGCTGTCCCTGATGTGGACAAGCCGCGCGAATTACCAAAGATTATTGCAAAGGCTTACAAGACCATAGGCCGCAATAGTCTGGGAGTTAAGCCTTTTACACAAATGCAAACACAAACGCAAACACAACAAAAAGCCCAGACTGATAAAGATGGGCGTCCGGTCTTTCCTAGAAAGAACTGGAAAAATAAAAAAACAGGGGCAGCAACAGCAGAAGCAAGGTTCGCGTGCAGGTTCACGGCACCCGAGTCTTCTGAGCGTACTTATGACTTGCGCGATCGCGCGAAAATTAAGACTCCTGATAGATTTCAAGTCCCTGATCAGCGTTCTCCTCGTTCTTCACAGGACACGTCTGGCTCTCAAGTCGGAGGAGGGGAACGCCAGGATCGTGGCAAAAGTCAACCTGCGCAACAGGGACGAGATCAGCCTCGACAGTTTGAAGTCAAAGGAAAACAAGAGGAATTGCCTTGTTTTCGACCCCCGTTTCGGAAGAAAAAAGTTGCCGCTCTAACAGCAAGGTATGCCTCAGACGGTGAGAAAGCGACTCCTGGATTGGACATGGGCAGTGACTCTGCTCGACAGCACAGCAGAAGTTACGATAGTGCGGGAGGCTCTGCGTCCCTGTCTGGAGGCGACAGCAACTGATATCTTCATTACAGTAGAGACTGCAGACACCCGGGTTGCCCCCCCGGATAGGGTCTATGAAATAATTTTCCAAATTGAAGGTGATATACCTCGTCCAATCAAGGCGGTTTTCTGGGAGAATCTAACCTCCTCGTATGACATTTTGTTAGCGGAGGTAGATTGGCATCCACCCTTTGTGTTGGCCGCTTCTAAAGGGGAAGACGTGATACTTCCGAGTTTTTCGCGTCATGTCCCTGAGGAGCATGCACAGGCTTTCGCAGCTGAGTGGGCTCTGGCCCTAGCCCCAGCGGTGTATCGTAATCAGGTGGGTTGGGATGTTGATTCACCAGCTCATGAAATACCTTTACGCTCTACGCCTCAGCCACAACCGCAATATCCAATCAGACGTGAACCAAAAGCTTCCGTTTGTGATATTCTAACACAGTTGGAGTATCAAGGTGTGATTGAATCATGTACATCACCAATGAATAATCTTCTCTTTACGGTATCAAAACCTGATGGTTCATATCAGATTGTATTGGATTACCGAAATTTGAACAGTCATTGTCGCACTTTTGCGGTGCAGAACACTCACAGCTCTGCACTGGTGAACAATCTTGTTCGTAATAAATACAAAACTACACTTGATATTTCTAATGGTTTCTATAGTCACAATCTCGCTCCTGAGAGCCGTGATTTGACAGCATTCACTGCTGTCGGGAATCAGAAAAAATGTACACGATTGCCTATGGGGTATAAGAATAGCCCCGGGGCATTTGCGGCACGGATTGTGTCTTTGTTGAACAACATAGACCCTGATGCGTTCTCATACGTAGATGACATTTATCTGACGGACGATGAGCTTATGCCGCATTTTGTGCGAGTTGACAGGATTATATTGTCCTTTGCCGACTATGGATATAAATTCAATTTTGCTAAATTGCACATCGCCCATTTGGCGGTACTCTTTTTGGGCTATGAGCTCAATAATGAAGGAAAGGGCTTGGCCCCTCACTTCTTGGAGAAATGCGCACAGTTGCAACCCCCTTCTACACTGAAGAAACTTCAGTCTTTGCTGGGATTTTTGAATTTCGGGAGGACATACATTCCCAATTATGCCCAGCGTATCAAACTGCTCTATGCATTGATACAACCGACTTTCTCTTCTGCCAGCTGGCTTCCGAAACATACTTCTATTCTGAATTCTTTGCAAACTGACTTGCTTGCAACTAACTACTTGTTGACGCGTGACAACACCACAAACCTGGTAATACGTATAGTCTCTGGGACAGTGGGTTTTACTTACTTGACGTTCAATGAGGGAGACACTATACCTATTGCATACAAATCACATTTATACACTGCTGCTGAAATGCGCTTTTCAACTGTTGAAAAAATCTTAACAGCAGTACAGATGGCGATTCTAAAAGAACGCTCACTGGCGCAAGGCAAACGCATTCTTATGGTCACTCCCTTCCCTGCTTTGGAAGCCGTGACTAAGGCGAGTGTACCTAACTCGAAAGCACTACATACCCGTTGGATACAATGGGCTACTTCTTTGACATCGGCTGATGTCACGTTTATCTTTGATCCTTCCTTACAGACACAGGAGTTTTTACAGTATGAACACGTTTATCCTCCACCCTTGTCTCTGCTTCCTTTACATGAGTACAAATGCATCATTTACACCGATGGCTCGGCTCAACCAGCCACGGGTTCCAAACATGCTTATTCAGCCGCTTGCGCAATTGTTGCTGGCTCAATTGTTAATGGAGAGTTTAAGTCTCATTGTCAGTGAAATTGCTCTCCCACCCTCGCAGCTCCACCATTAAGTGAGGCCTGCCCCTGCCCCCTCGAGTGTTGGTGATCGAGGCCCTCCTCCACCCGCAGGTTTCCCTGCGCCTCATCCCTGGTGGTCCAGTGGACCTCTGTCTCCTTCCTCTAACTCTGCTCTTTCACTCGTTTTTCTACCTTTTATCTTTCACCTTTCTGCACTTTTCTGCATCTCTGCTCTTTTGTGCCTTATTTCTGCTCATTTTCCCTTCCTCTCGCTCTGCCCTTTCACTTGTTTTCACTCGTTTTTCTACCCTCTTTTATCTTTCACCTTTCTGCATCTCTGCTCTTTTGTGCCTTATTTCTGCCTATTTTCCCTTTTTTCTTTATCCCTTATTTCCTCCCTTTACCTTTCCCCGTCGCTGCTGCCCCGGTGGCCCCTCCCCCCAGCGCGACCGGCCCAATCCAGCTCCCCTCCCCGCTCCCGCCTCCCAGCTGTCCAGCCCTCCCCGACCCCTTCTTAATGGCGGCCACTGCGGGGACAGGCGAGCAAGACCACTGACTCATTGTCAGTGAAATTGCTCTCCCACCCTCGCAGCTCCACCATTAAGTGAGGCCTGCCCCTGCCCCTGCAATCTCGAGTGTTGGTGATCGAGGCCCTCCTCCACCCGCAGGTTTCCCTACGCCTCATCCCTGGTGGTCCAGTGGACCTCTGTCTCCTTCCTCTAACTCTGCTCTTTCACTCGTTTTTCTACCTTTTATCTTTCACCTTTCTGCACTTTTCTGCATCTCTGCTCTTTTGTGCCTTATTTCTGCTCATTTTCCCTTCCTCTCGCTCTGCCCTTTCACTTGTTTTCACTCGTTTTTCTACCCTCTTTTATCTTTCACCTTTCTGCACTTTTCTGCATCTCTGCTCTTTTGTGCCTTATTTCTGCTCATTTTCCCTTCCTCTCGCTCTGCCCTTTCACTTGTTTTCACTCGTTTTTCTACCCTCTTTTATCTTTCACCTTTCTGCACTTTTCTGCATCTCTGCTCTTTTGTGCCTTATTTCTGCTCATTTTCCCTTCCTCTCGCTCTGCCCTTTCACTTGTTTTCACTCGTTTTTCTACCCTCTTTTATCTTTCACCTTTCTGCATCTCTGCTCTTTTGTGCCTTATTTCTGCCTATTTTCCCTTTTTTCTTTATCCCTTATTTCCTCCCTTTACCTTTCCCCGTCGCTGCTGCCCCGGTGGCCCCTCCCCCCAGCGCGACCGGCCCAATCCAGCTCCCCTCCCCGCTCCCGCCTCCCAGCTGTCCAGCCCTCCCCGACCCCTTCTTAATGGCGGCCACTGCGGGGACAGGCGAGCAAGACCACTGACTCATTGTCAGTGAAATTGCTCTCCCACCCTCGCAGCTCCACCATTAAGTGAGGCCTGCCCCTGCCCCTGCAATCTCGAGTGTTGGTGATCGAGGCCCTCCTCCACCCGCAGGTTTCCCTACGCCTCATCCCTGGTGGTCCAGTGGACCTCTGTCTCCTTCCTCTAACTCTGCTCTTTCACTCGTTTTTCTACCTTTTATCTTTCACCTTTCTGCACTTTTCTGCATCTCTGCTCTTTTGTGCCTTATTTCTGCTCATTTTCCCTTCCTCTCGCTCTGCCCTTTCACTAGTTTTCACTCGTTTTTCTACCCTCTTTTATCTTTCACCTTTCTGCATCTCTGCTCTTTTGTGCCTTATTTCTGCCTATTTTCCCTTTTTTCTTTATCCCTTATTTCCTCCCTTTACCTTTCCCCGCCGCTGCTGCCCCCACGGCCCCTCCCCCCCAGCGCGACCGGCCCAATCCAGCTCCCCTCCCCGCTCCCGCCTCCCAGCTGTCCAGCCCTCCCCAACCCCTACTTAATGGCGGCCACTGGCCGCAACAACAACTGCAAGCTAGCATCACCAGCCGACTCCCACGGACCCTTCAGCTGTCACCGCTGCCGGCACACCTGCAGCACCGCCAAGAACACGGATCCAGCACAACCCGCCCACAAGAACACAACCGAACCGAAGACCCTGCAATGCATCCTCCTCAACGTCCGATCCCTCCACAAACACGCCACAGAAATCTGGGACCTCCTCGACAGCACCACCCCGGACGTAGCGTTCTTCACCGAAACCTGGACCAACACCACCTCGGGACCGGACATCGCCATCGCCATCCCCCAAGGATACAATATCTCCAGGAAGGACCGCCCCACCCGCCCAGGAGGAGGAATCGCCATCGTCCACAAATCCAGCCTCTGCCTGAGCACACTCCCTGATGAGCCCACAGAACTGATGGAACACCTTCACTTCAAGATACTGGCCAGCCCCACCGCCACCCTCTGAGGAACCCTCATCTACCGACCCCCTGGACCCCGCGGACCCTTCGCCAACTCCATCACGGACATTATCTCCCCGCAGGCCATCGCATCCACCAACTACACCCTGCTGGGAGACCTCAACTTCCACCTCGACAACCAACTGGACCCCAACACCACATCCCTCCTGGACAACCTCCACAACATTGGACTGCGCCAGATCGTGACCGAGCCCACGCACTCAGCAGGACACACCCTCGACCCCCTCTTCACTACAGGAAACTCCATCACCTTCAGCCACACCACCGAACTCCCATGGACCGACCATCGTTGCGTCCACTTCACCTTCAGAACACCCACCATCCACAGACACCAGCACCTGCTTCCACGAAGAAACTGGACCAAAATCACCGACGACCAGCTCACCTCCTCACTCAACAACTCCACCCCAACCATCGCGGAAAACGACGACCCCAACACCGCAGCCCGAACCCTGCATAGATGGATCTCGGACAGCACCAACACCATAGCCCCCTCAAGAAAAACAACAATACCCGCGCCAAGAAAGCCAGATGGTTTACCACCGAACTTCAAGAGTCCAGAAGCACATGCCGCCGCCTCGAAAAGGCCTGGAGGAACACCAAATCCACAGAAGCCCACGACAACTTCAGAGCCGCCACCAACGCCCACCATCAACTCATCAGAGAAACGAGGAAAAAAGCAATTGAAGACAGAATCTCCACCCACGCGCACAACAGCAAGGAACTCTTCAGCATCATCAAGGAGTTCGCCCAACCCACTAGCGAGTCTACCGACATCCCTCCCTCACAAGACCTCTGCGACAAACTCAGCACCTTTTTCCACCACAAAATCAAGAGCATCTACGACAACTTCGACGAAGACAACCAACACACTGAACCCTCACCAACCACCCCCGACACCCGGAAACCAGCGATTGACGACTGGACAGCCCTCACCACCAAAGACACACTGAAGACAATGAAGTCAATCCACTCAGGGGCCCCCACGGACCCCTGCCCCCACCACATCTTCAACAGAGCCGCCGACACCATCGCACCCATGCTCCGCCACACCATCAACCGCTCCCTGGCGACCGCCTCGTTCCCCGACGACTGGAAACACGCCGAGGTCAACCCCCTCCTAAAGAAACCCTCAGCGGACCCCACCGACCTCAAAAACTACAGACCCATCTCCCTGCTCCCGTTCCCAGCGAAAGTCATCGAGAAAGCCATCAACAGCCAACTCGCCACATTCATTGAAGAACACAACATCCTCGACTCCTCCCAATCCGGCTTCAGAAAAAACCACAGTACGGAAACCGCCCTCCTCGCCGCAACAGACGACATCCGCACCCTACTGGACAAAGGAGAAACAGTAGCCCTCATCCTCCTCGACCTATCAGCGGCGTTCGACACAGTCTCCCACTGCACCCTAATACGCAGATTCTACGACGCAGGAATCCAGGACAAGGCCCTCGACTGGATCCGCTCCTTCCTCTCCGGCAGGACGCAGCGGGTCAGACTCCCCCCTTTCCTCTCGGACCCCACACCTACCACCTGCGGAGTCCCCCAGGGCTCCTCCCTCAGCCCGACGCTCTTCAACGTCTACATGGCTCCACTCGCACCCATCGTCAGTACCTACGGACTCGACATCGTGTCATACGCAGACGACACCCAGCTCATCCTCTCCCTATCCAACGAGCCCAACACCGCCAGACGCAACTTTCGAGAAGGCATGGAAGCCATCGCCAAATGGATGAAAAACAGCTGCCTACAACTAAACACCAACAAAACAGAAGTACTCATCATGGGCCCAAACCCTGATGCCTGGAGCGACACCTGGTGGCCCCCCGCCCTCGGAAACCCACCAACCCCCACGGACCACGCACGCAACCTGGGAATCATCCTGGACTCCGAGCTCAAAATGGACCGCCAGATCAACTCTGTCTCGTCTTCCTGCTTCCACACCCTCCGCCTCCTTCGTAAGACCTTCAAATGGATCCCCCTCGAACACCGAAAGACCGCCACTCACGCCCTGGTCACCAGCAGACTCGACTACGGCAACGCACTCTACGCCGGAATAAACAAAAACCTCACCCGCAAGCTACAGAACATCCAGAACGCCGCCGCAAGACTGGTCCTCAACCTGCCAAAACACTGCCACATCTCCGTGCACCTGCGCACACTCCATTGGCTCCCCGTCGAGGCAAGAATCACCTTCAAGATGCTCACCCCCGCACACAAGGCCATCCACGGCACCAGACCAGCATACCTGAACAGCCGACTCAAATTCCACGCACCCCAAAGGACCCTACGATCAGCCCAGCTCTCCTACGCCTTGGTCCCCCGCACCAGAAAGACCAGATCGGGAGGCCGCTCCTTCTCCTTCCTCGCGGCCAAAGCATGGAACGCCCTTCCGCTCCACCTCAGACAGACAACATCGCTCCCCATCTTCGCAAGAAACCTCAAAACCTGGCTCTTCGACAGACCCCCTCCTTGATGGATGGAACCTGCACCCCCTCCCCCCTCCCCCCCCTAGCGCCTTGAGACCCTTACGGGTGAGTAGTCGCGCTTTAACAAACCCCTGATTGATTGATTGAAGTCTTCCATTGTGCACACTCAGGCACTTGGAGACTGTACGCCACAATTTGCGGAGCTGCGTGCTCTTGTACTTGCTCTCGAGTTTGCTGATCCAAATGTGAATACTCTTATTGTGTGCGATTCTTATTACTGTGTCCAGTCCTTTAATGACAGCTTGTTCTTTTGGTCTCGCAATGACTATTGAGATTCCAAAGGCAGCGCAATTAAGCTTAAAACGCTTTGGTTTCGAGTGGCAGATCTTAAACAACGTCTGCCCCTCATACATGTTATACATACTCTTGGCCATCAGCGTGTGGGAGCACATGCTCTTGGTAATTCTTTGGCTGATGAAGCGGCCAAGTCTGCAGTAGCCACGTGTTCCGTAGCAGCAGTTACAAGATCCATGACTAAAATAAATAATGAGATTTTGGCAGCGGTAGCTGCAACAAGGGAGGGAATTGCTTATCCTCAGGGTTTCCCTTCGAAATACTCTTATCATATAACTCCTGAACAAGTTCCTTATGACTTGATTCCTTCCGTGGGGGATCGGATGATTCCCAATTTGGACCGCAGACAAGCTCTGATCAAAGCCGCACATGAAGGCATAGCATCTGCACATGCCGGTGTGTCGGCGACAATCTCTATTTTACAGCAACGTTACTGGTGGCGTGGTTTATATAAACAGACCCGTAATTATGTACTTTCTTGTGAAATTTGTCAGCAAATCAAGCCATCCATGGTCACCCACCCACCGCAAACACAGCTGTGTATTTCTAATCAACCTTTTGGCTGTATCTATCTTGATCATTGCGGTCCTCTTTCTTCTGATACTGCGTATAAATATATATTTGTTGCAGTTGATTCGTGCACTAGATTCCTTTGGGTTTGGCCACAACGCAGTGCTGATGCTCGAAATGTCATCAGGGATTTGCGTGTCTTTGTAGGGATGTTTGCCTGTGGCACCTTCCATTCTTACCAAGGTCCAGCGTTCGCCTCTAAGGCGTACAAGGATGCGATGAAGTCAATGGGGGTGCTGGTGCAGTTTTCATCTCCATACAGGCCTGAGGGCAATTCAATTGTGGAGCGAATTAACCGTGACTTAAAGCAATGCTTGACAGCTAGAGCCTTAGGTACTGGCAGGAACTGGCTGGCCCACTTGTATGGGGCTCAACGTGCACTTAATAACCTCCATAGACGATCTCTGGGTGGGCAGACCCCATACGAAATGCTCTTTGGCATTAAAATGTTTATGCCAGACCTTGATGGTCTAGACGTTGTGGCGGCTGCCGCAACCTTTGATGTAGATAATCATTCTACTGTGTTACAGGATCTACAAAAGACACGTGACAGCTATGCAACTGAACATTTACCCTCTTCCACTGATGCAGCACTGCTGATTCCAGTTGCCGGTTGGCTTCCAAAAATCGGAGATCTGGTATGAGAAAAACTGGAGAACAAAAAAGAATTTGGTCCCTCTTATCGTGCACCAGTTCCAGTGCTTGGACTGAAGGGTACTCGTAGAGTTATTTTACCTCCATTACCTGGTCGCAAAGACAACAGATATATTTCAGTGGACAATGTCAAGCTACACCATGTGGCCGATTCTGAATAGTGTCACACCTGCAGTTTCGTGCAACGCGATTTCATTGGATCCACTGACTTCATCATCTTCCACTGCTCCTCGTAGGGCTAAGAAAGTGATGGACACTATCATTGATCTTTCACCCGTCCGACCTCTATCTTCTACCATGGATGTTGAGTATATATATCATCCTGATGAGCCCGTGAGTAAGGTGCCGAACAGTCCTGGAGAACATCAGGCGGGCCCGACACTTCCACCTCTGATAAATCAACCTGCGAGTGGCTACTATGGAGTTCATGCCAGCCTCTCTTCCGGCTCGTCTTCCTCGACATCCCGTTTGGCAGACACACCGACTAAATTAAGTATTTTCTTCTCTTGGTTCAAAAAGACTTACCTGGTCCCTCCTTGGACCTACATTTGGTTGCTGCTTATCCTGATTTTCCTCTTCATGTCAATTGGTTTTGTGACAGTGTTCTTTTTGCTCATCAATGGTCATTATTTGCCAGAACGCTTTGCTTTAAACTTGGTCGATGGAGTTCTGGCCCCTCACACATCGTCTCATATCATGAAACGGGATCAGTCTCATGTTAACATTTCAGCATTCCCGATTGCAGATGGCATCGTTTGGGACAAAGTAGCCTACGAAGTCCACGGCCCGACCGAGGTACTTCACATACCATACGTGTTTTGCGTCTCTCTAGGAGATGTGGTAACACGGGACATACATTCGGATGATTGGGATGTGCAAGCAGTATATGCACTATTTTCAGATTTAAAATATTATGTTGCTTTTGATGCTGAAGATTTGTATTTAAATTCGGCCAATTATGGGGTTTTGTTTTGTTATCAGCATTATGGGCACCATTTTTTACACAAAACAAACACGTTATGACCTGTTTTTAATTATACACAATGGGAACATTGTCCTACTCCCGTAGAGGGGAGTTCCAAAACTTTTAGGGATAAGTTCACTTACTTTACAGATTATGACATATCTAATCCGGAATCCTATTACTTTAAACTTCGATCATCTACACAATCCAAATTTATGTTGACCCACACAAAATTGATTTACGCCAACTTGTTTAGAAATAAATTGGCTACGCAGGGTTATGATCATTGGAAAGATACTGTTGATTTAAAATCAATCTGGGGCACGAAGCCTTGGCAGGTTCAGGGAACTGAAGCTTTACATCGTGCCTGCCTGATCCCAGCTCAGATTTTGTTTTTAAATGATACAGTGTACCAAACGACTTGTTATGGCCTGGCAACTGTCAAAAATGTAAATACGCCATCCATTCCGTCTTTAGCGGAATATGATGATTGGCGCACACACACAAATTATACCATTGAGGCATTGCAAGCTTTGCTTCGAAATGACACTTTCAATGTCTCTGAAGTTGATTCTTCCGGGTGGTTGGTGTGGCAAACTAATACAAATGCATGTCAAATGCGTTTTTCTAATGTTTCACCAGGTTTCATTCAGACTAGACCTGATCCTCGGTATACCGTTACACATTCGGTCACCGCATATTCGGTGGGTAAGTTATGCCAACAATGGTTGGAACATTCTACACTGTCATCAGTGAAGCAACATCTTTCTTTGCTGTCGCATGACATTAATTTGGCTGATTTTCTCTTGGGACCCAGGGCTCCGAGAGCAAAAAGATTAATGTATGCCGCTTACAATGAAATTTGGAAACTTTCGCAGATGGAAGCTGCATTTCGTCTGCGCCAAATTGATCAGGCCAATTTAGAAAGAGTCCTTGCCATAGAAGACAATAGCATAAACACACTTTCCTCACGCATTTATAGGTTGGATAATATTGTTTCATCTGTTATTGATATTGTTCAAAGTGATGTCTCTGTGTTATATCATGGTCAAAATCAGTTATGATCTGTTATGCAATTTGCTTGGACATTGCAAACTCTTAAAATGGGAAAAGTACCTTGGGATTATTTGAATGCCACTGCTTTGTTTTTGCCATTTAATCTGACTGATAAACAAAGATTTATGTCCATGAAGGTTGCTGCATATACACTTTTGCATATTGAACAATTAGAGCCCTTGCCGTTTTCTGTAGCGGAAACAGACTCAGCTGTTTGGTTAATTCATGGGGTTATCTCTCTCCCTTTTTCGCCATTTCAATTTAAATCATGCATGCAACATTTTCCTATTGGCCGTTTTGAACCACTGGGTAGTGCATTTCTGTACCCCCACTTTTTGCTGATGCTTCACTGTTTTTCGACTTTAGTCTGGCTGGGTCCCTGCTAATCAGAACCCCAGCCTAGCTGCTTCCTCTATAAAATGGTTTCCATGTGCCCTAGGCACATCTCTGATTGGAATCTGGAGTGCCCTTATAAGTCCCTAGTATATGGTATACTATGTACCCAGGGCATAGGTACCTCAGAGGCCTACCAGGGGCTGCAGCATGTATTGTGCCACCCCTGGAAGGCCATCCAAAATGACACCACAGGTCTGCTACTGCAACCTGGGTAAGGTGGTGCATGCACCCCTTACAGTGGTATAGGCTACCTATATCACTACCATTGCACACACATATAAACCTATAAGTCACTCCTATGGCAGGCCTTACCAATCCTGAAGGCAGAGTGCTTGGTTCTTATGTGAGAGGGTGCCCCTGCATGAGCAGAGCCCCTCTGCAGCGTTCAGAGACCCTTCTCTGATGCTGTTTGTAGTGCAGCCTGACCATATACTCTTAAGCGCATTATAACCTCACGTTAAATGCTAACTTTGGGATGGCTGCACGAAAACATGTCATGTTTGGTGTCAAACATCTTGGAATACTACCCCCCCCCCGCCAGTTCTGGTGGCAGGGGTAGCATTCCACCCTTCTAGAGGGAGAGACATGTACACACCGGCCTGCCCGGTAACTTCTTTCCAAAGCCCTGGCATCACAAAATGGATGCCACTGCCACAGACACGGGTCTGGCCTCCTGCTGCTGACTGAAACTCCGGCAGGGGAGGCCTGGACAATAGGTTTCCTGTCCCAAGGAGGTGTAACCACCTCCCCAGACAGGATAATGTGTATTGGGGCTGGGCGGGAGCACTCTCTGGTGCTTTGAAGTCCTGCACTGGGGGCACATTTGGTGTCCCTGTGCATACCCCAGTTCAAACCGGTTCAGGGGCTTCCAGCCCCTGCTCTGGCGCGAAACTGGACAAAGGGAATGGGTGTAACCACCCCTCTCCCCTGACCCTCCCATAGGTGGGTCCCCAGAGTATGTCAAACCCCCTAACTTAGTATAAGTATGGGACCCCAGTCCTTAGGACTTTAGATTACCCTGGACGAAACTCTGACACTGAATCCTGGACCTTCGGTGCTCTACTTCAAGATTAGAGGACTGAAGAATCTCCCTTGGGGTCAAGGAGTGACTCCCCTGCTTGGCAGGCACCCAAGAAGCAATTGTCCGGCCTGCATCGCCAAAGCTCCCGCCGGACGCCGAAGTCTTTGCATCACCAGAGGTGGATTTCCAGACTTCCTCGATGCTGCCCTGAGCCCCAGCAAAGCTGAGGCCTGTAGCTGTCGTGGGTAACGTGGAACCGTGACCCGTGGACACTGAGTACTTTTGCAAGTGCATCCTCTTCTGGGTCTTCCACGAAGTTGTGCTTTGGGCTCCGAGTAGGCACCACCTCCAGCACCGACTGCACCGAAGATCACTGGCCTCCACTCCACGAGTGTCCTGTGAGCCAGCTCCAAGTGCGTCCACTCGAGGCTCCTTCGCGGTCACTAGTCCGTTGGCTAGTGGGCCCTCCCGAAGGCAACTCTTCTTCTGATTGGGGTTCCCTGATTGCTCCAGACGTGCCCTGACTTACCCTCACTGGGTGAGTCCCTCAGACCTTGCTGGTCTGTTCCAACATCCTTTCTTTATTTCCACGAGACTTGCCGTTGCCAAGGCTTGTTGGGTCCAATCCGGTCGCCGACACCTCAGCAATCGACAGACGTCATGGGACAGCACGAATCCAGCTCCTGGTCATCGTCGACGCCTCCTGGACCTCGTGGCTGAAGAGTCAAGATGACCATCTAACCTACCTGAAGCACCCGACATCGGTGGGCATCTGCTCATCGCCTTCCTGGTCATTGGCTAGTGACCCAGACTCTGTCCCCTGTGCTTTCAGGTTCTTCAGATCTTCGATCCACCTTTGGATGCACCCGAACACTTTCGACTTGGTCGCCAGCAGCACTTTGCAGCAGATCGCCATTGAAAACGACGACGAAACCCGACCCCGAAAGACACCTATGCACCCGGCTTCCCTGGGTGAGGTAACTCGAGTACTCCAGTGCTCCCGTGGGTATAGACTCTAGAACGACCTAGTTCTAAAGGGGTTTGCTCCAAGTCCTCCTCTAAGTGTCCTTTTTCTTTAAAACTCCAACCGCGACATTCCCCATAGAAGTCAACGGCGGCTCGCGGCTGTGTTCTCACACTGCACGCGTCCCCCGTGGGTCCCCTGTGTCACTACCTTGGGTGGTTCCTTGAGGGCCAAGCACTTCTACAGGCTCTAGGCCTTGTGTCTAGCTCAGTCGTGGTTCTTATACCACTTTATTGGTATATGGTTTGGTACGCCCCTAGGGCATAAACGTGTATTTGTGCTATTACTGTTGATAACTGACTTGTAACTTATGTACCTCGAACTCTAGCCTCATAAAGAGACTAGAGGGGTGTGTTTAAGACTAAATACATATATTTTAAATATATACCTGGTGTGGTCCTCTTTCATTTGGTCACTCAAGAGATTATAGACTGGTAAAACAAGCTGCTTTACATTCCTTCAAGACTTAGCCTGAAGGCTGCTCTCCATAGCTACCACTAGGATAGCTTTCAATAAAGGTTGTCTTTAACCTATCTCCAATAAGGGGTTGTTTGGACTGGTGCAAGGTGCCCACTATAATTAGTGGACAGCATATACCAGGCCAACTTCTCACATTGGTGTGCAGCGTGTGGGACTCCAGCTTGCTATTGTTTTACCAGATAATCTCAATTGAATTGATCAACTGAAAACCACTAAGGGTACCTTAGGTACATATAATACAAGCTTAGGATACAGTAAGTTCTACTGAACTTAGAGTTGTGTGTTAAGGGATAGCACACCCTTTCTACAACTCAAGAGAGTTTAGTAGGCCACACTAGAGTAGGTAGTGCATACACCACACCTCACTAGTAATGTCTTCAACGCCAGGAACCAGTGAGTCCTTGCCAGAAGCCAGTGGGCTTCTTCCCTCCAAGTATGATAATCTCCCATTCTTGGAATTGAGAGCATTATGCAGTACTAGGAAGCTGAAGACAGGCAAAAGTGCCAGCACCCAACACCTCAGAGAGGTGCTGCTGTCAGATGATCTCAGAAGACCCCCAGGGTCTGAAGGGGTAGACAGAGAGGGTGGGGCAGAAGATGAGGAAGGGGCCAGGGATGAAAATAACCAGGACCCAACCTCTGAAACTGGCCAGGAAGGTGACAATGATCTTGACCTGGAAAATCCAGTTCCTCCTGTGGATGAGGAGGAGGATCAGAATGACCTCCCCTTTGTCCCCCCAGGAAGACTTGTGAGTGTGCCCAGAAGGCCTAGATCTCCTTCTCAGGAGTCTAACCACTCTGACACCTCAATAGGGACCTCTGTTTCCTCTCATAGGAAGGAATCCCCTCATGAAAGGAAAGAGAGACTGCTCAAGTATGGAGAAGCTCAGTTGAGAATCAGAAGAGAGCAGTTGGCTATAGACAGGAAGTCCCTAGAGCTTGAAAGGCAAAGAAAAAAGATGGGACTAGAGTCCCATGGTGGCAGCAATTTCCCCAGAGATAGGGAAAGGTCTTATGACCATAGAAACCTGAGCAAGATTGTCCCTCCCTACCAGAGTGGGGATGACATCCACAAGTGGATAACTGCACTGGAGAGGGCCTGTAAAGTACAGAGGGTCCCTCAGGAGCAGTGGGCAGCAATCTTGTGGCTCTCCTTTGCAGACAAAGGTAGAGTTAAGCTCCTCACTGTTAGAGAGGAGGATGCTGACAATTACAAAGTCTTGAAGAGTGCTCTGATTGATGGGTTTGGCCTTACAACTGAACAATACAGGTTAAAGTTCAGAGATACCCAAAAAGCACAGACTCAAGACTGGGTAGACTATGTGGATTGTTCTGCTAAGGCTCTGGAAGGTTGGTTGATGGGCAGTAAGGTATGTGACTTCACAGGATTGTACAATCTTATCATGAGGGAGCAGATTCTTAATAACTGTCAAAATCAGCTGTTGCATCAGTACCTGGTGGACTCTGATCTGACCTCTCCCCAAGAATTGGGAAAGAAGGCAGACAAATGGGTCAGAACCAGGGTGAGGCAGAAGGTACAGAACCAAGGTGGTGACCCACAGAAGCAAGATTCTAAGAACTCTGATAAGGGTGGGGAGAAGGGTAAAGACCAGAAGACTTCACAAGGCCCCCAAAAATCTTCTTCAGGTGGGGATTCACAGTCTAACAAGGGAAAAGGACAAAAGAAACCATGGTGCAAGGTCTGTAAGCAAAAGACCCACTGGACCAGTGATTGCACCAAGTCCAAAGACTCTATTCCAGCCCCCACCAATGCCCCTAAGGCACCTGTTCCCCCTAGTGCAGTTACAGTTGGTGGTGGGAGTACACAAGCCAAGGGTTTAGTAGGGTTGACCCTGGGTAAGGAGATGAGCTCTGACCTAGTCAGAGAACTCACTCAGGCTGTCCTAGTCTGTGATGGAGGCATGGATGTGACCTCCTCTGTGAGTCCCAGTAATCTGGGCAAGTACAGGCAACAGCCCTTAATCAATGGAAAAGAGGCTTTGGCATTTAGGGACACAGGGGCAAGTGTCACCATGGTGACACAAGACCTTGTGAATCCTGGGCAGATTATACTTGGTGAAATGTACCAAGTGACCAATGCTAGCAATGTCAGAACAGACCATACTCTGGCAGTTGTTAAATTCTCCTGGGGAGGGGTAACTGGCCTTAAGAAGGTTGTGGTAAGTGCAGACCTACCAGTTGAATGCTTGCTTGGCAATGATCTAGAAACTTCAGCATGGGCAGAAGTGGAGCTCAGGACCCATGCAGAAATGCTGGGCATCCCTGCAGATGTGTTTGCTGTGACCAGGTCACAGGCCAAAATGTCTAACACTGAACAGGCCTTGGATTCTGGAATAATGGACCAAGTGCCATCCAAGAGGAGGAGTAGTAGGGTAAAGGCAGTGCCTTCCCCTTGGCTCAGAAGGAAGATCAGTCTCTTCAGGGAGATGATCTCAGTCCTGAGGAAGGAACTGTCCCAGAGGAGCTTGAGCCTGATCAGGTTGAGTTCTTAGGGACAGGGGGCCCTTCCAGGGCAGATCTGAGCCAGGAGCAGCAGAGCTGCCCCTCTCTTGAACCCCTCAGACAACAAGCTGCTGCTGAGGCTGCTGGGAAAGCTAGTGGTCCCCATACAGTGTATTGGGATGATGGACTCTTGTACTCAGAGTGTAGAGACCCCAAGCCTGGTGCCACCAGGAGGTTGGTTATACCTCTGAAGTTCAGGGGCTTCCTATTGACCCTAGCCCATGACATTCCTTTAGCAGGTCACCTGGGCCAGAACAAGACTTGGGACAGAATTGTCCCTCACTTTCACTGGCCCCACATGTCTGAAGACACCAAGGAGTTTTGTCGCTCCTGTGTAACCTGCCAGGCCAGTGGCAAGGCAGGTGGCACTACAAAGGCCCCCCTGATACCACTACCTGTGGTGGGGGTTCCCTTTGAAAGGATAGGGATTGACATTGTTGGTCCCATGGATCCCCAAACAGCATCTGGGCACAGGTTTATCCTGGTGGTAGTGGATCATGCCACCAGGTACCCAGAGGCTATTCCCCTTAGGACCACTACAGCACCTGTGGTGGCAAGAGCCCTCCTGGGAATTTTCTCAAGAGTGGGCTTCCCTAAGGAGGTTGTATCAGACAGGGGTGGAAACTTTATGTCTGGATACTTGAAAGCAATGTGGAAGGAGTCTGGAGTGACTTATAAGTTCACCACACCCTATCACCCACAATGCAATGGTTTAGTTGAGAGATTCAACAAAACCTTAAAGGGCATGATTAAAATGCTCCCAGAAAAGCTTAGGCGAAGATGGGACATACTCTTGCCCTGCCTTTTATTTGCATACAGGGAGGTGCCTCAAAAGGGGGTTGGCTACAGCCCTTTTGAACTTTTGTTTGGTCACCCTGTCAGGGGTCCATTGTGCTTGGTGAAGGAAGGATGGGAGTTACCTCTCAAGCCCCCAAAGCAAGACATAGTGGACTATGTACTTGGTCTCCGCTCCAGGATGGCTGAGTACATGAAAAAGGCAACCAAAAACCTTGAGGCTAGCCAGGAACTGCAAAAAGCCTGGCATGACCAAAAGGCTGTACTGACTGTTTACCAGCCAGGGCAGAAGGTGTGGGTGTTGGAGCCAGTGGCCCCAGCAGCTCTCCAAGACAAATGGAGTGGACCCCATACCATTGTTGAACAGAAGGGTGAGGTTACCTACTTAGTAGACCTAGGAACACCCAGGAGTCCCCACAGGGTTCTCCATGTCAACAGATTGAAACCATATGTGGACAGGGCAGACATGGGCTTGCTCATGGCTACTGATGAGGGACAGGAGGAAGAGAGTGACCCACTCCCTGACCTGCTCTCACAGAACCCTGATGATGGGTCAGTGGATGGTGTAGCCTTGGCAGGCAGCCTCACTGCCCAGCAGCAAACTGATTGCAGACAGGTGCTCAATCAGTTCAGGCATATGTTCTCTCTGACACCCAGTCAGACAACCTGGTGCACTCATGAAGTGGACACTGGGGACAGTCTGCCTATTAAAAATAAGATTTATAGGCAACCTGACCATGTCAGGGACTGTATCAGGACAGAAGTCCAGAAAATGTTGGATTTGGGAGTTATTGAACCCTCAGATAGCCCTTGGGCTAGTCCAGTGGTCCTTGTGCCAAAACCTCACACCAATGGTGGGAAAAGAGAGATGAGGTTTTGTGTGGACTACAGGGGTCTCAATGCAGTCACTAGGACTGATGCCCATCCAATACCCAGGGCAGATGAGCTAATAGACACTTTGGCATCAGCCAAGTATCTAAGCACATTTGACCTAACAGCTGGCTACTGGCAGATCAGGCTAGCTGATGATGCAAAGCCAAAAACAGCATTCTCAACCCCTAGTGGGCATTATCAATTTGTGGCAATGCCCTTTGGTCTGAAGAATGCACCTGCCACTTTTCAGAGGTTGGTGAACACAGTCCTTACAGGTCTGGAAGCCTATAGTACAGCATATCTAGATGATATTGCTGTCTTTAGCTCCACCTGGGAGGATCACCTGGTCCACCTCAGAAATGTTTTGCAGGCCCTGCAGAAAGCAGGCCTAACTATCAAGGCCACAAAGTGCCAGATAGGGCAGAGTCAGGTTGTGTACCTGGGCCACCTTGTGGGTGGAGGCCAGGTTCAACCATTGCAGAGCAAGATCCAGACCATCATGGACTGGACTGCTCCAACTACCCAGACTCAGGTGAGAGCCTTTTTAGGCCTGACTGGGTACTATAGGAGATTTGTCAAGGGGTATGGATCAATAGTGACACCCCTGAATGACTTAACGTCCAAGAAAATGCCCAAAAAGGTTCAGTGGACAGTTAGCTGTCAAAAGGCATTTGATGACCTAAAGCAGGCCATGTGCACTGCTCCCATTCTACAGAGTCCTGATTACTCCAAGAAGTTAATTGTCCAAACAGATGCATCTGAATTGGGGGTAGGGGCTGTACTGTCACAATTGAATGATGAAGGTCAGGATCAGCCAGTAGCTTTTATTAGCAGAAGGCTGACCCCTAGAGAGAAACGTTGGTCAGCCATTGAGAGGGAGGCCTTTGCTGTGGTCTGGGTTCTGAAGAAGCTGAGGCCATACTTGTTTGGTACTCACTTCCTTGTTCAAACAGACCATAAGCCCCTCTTATGGCTAAAACAAATGAAGGGTGAAAACCCCAAACTGCTTAGGTGGTCCATTTCCCTACAGGGGATGGACTTTACAGTGGAACATAGACCTGGGAGTAACCATGCCAATGCAGATGGACTCTCTAGGTACTTCCACTTAGAACATGAAGACTCAACTGGACAAGGTTAGTTTAATGTCCCTATGTTTGGGGGGGGGTTGTGTAGGAGAGTAGGATCTGCTTCACATGGGTACCCCCACTTTTTGCTGATGCTTCACTGTTTTTCGACTTTAGTCTGGCTGGGGCCCTGCTAATCAGAACCCCAGCCTAGCTGCTTCCTCTCTAAAATGGTTTCCATGTGCCCTAGGCACATCTCTGATTGGAATCTGGAGTGCCCTTATAAGTCCCTAGTATATGGTATACTATGTACCCAGGGCATAGGTACCTCAGAGGCCTACCAGGGGCTGCAGCATGTATTGTGCCACCCCTGGAAGGCCATCCAAAATGACACCACAGGTCTGCTACTGCAGCCTGGGTAAGGTGGTGCATGCACCCCTTACAGTGGTATAGGCTACCTATATCACTACCATTGCACACACATATAAACCTATAAGTCACTCCTATGGCAGGCCTTACCAATCCTGAAGGCAGAGTGCTTGGTTCTTATGTGAGAGGGTGCCCCTGCATGAGCAGAGCCCCTCTGCAGCGTTCGAAGACCCTTCTCTGATGCTGTTTGTAGTGCAGCCTGACCATATACTCTTAAGCGCATTATAACCTCGCATTAAATGCTAACTTTGGGATGGCTGCACGGAAACATGTCGTGTTTGGTGTCAAACATCTTGGAATACTACCCCCCGCCAGTTCTGGCGGCGGGGGTAGCATTCCACCCTTCTAGAGGGAGAGACATGTACACACCGGCCTGCCCAGTAACTTCTTTCCAAAGCCCTGGCATCACAAAATGGATGCCACTGCCACAGACACGGGACTGGCCCCCTGCTGCTGACTGAAACTCCGGCAGGGGAGGCCTGGACAATAGGTTTCCTGTCCCAAGGAGGTGTAACCACCTCCCCAGACAGGATAATGTGTATTGGGGCTGGGCGGGAGCACTCTCTGGTGCTTTGAAGTCCTGCACTGGGGGCACATTTGGTGTCCCTGTGCATACCCCAGTTCAAACCGGTTCAGGGGCTTCCAGCCCCTGCTCTGGTGCGAAACTGGACAAAGGGAATGGGTGTAACCACCCCTCTCCCCTGACCCTCCCATAGGTGGGTCCCCAGAGTATGTCCAACCCCCTAACTTAGTATAAGTATGGGACCCCAGTCCTTAGGACTTTAGATTACCCTGGATGAAACTCTGACACTGAATCCTGGACCTTCGACGCTCTACTTCAAGATTAGAGGACTGAAGAATCTCCCTTGGGGTCAAGGAGTGACTCCCCTGCTTGGCAGGCACCCAAGAAGCAATTGTCCGGCCTGCATTGCCGAAGCTCCCGCCGGACGCCGAAGTCTTTGCATCACCAGAGGTGGATTTTCAGACTTCCCGAAGCTGCCCTGAGTCCCTAGCAAAGCTGAGGCCCGTAGCTGTCGTGGGTAACGTGGAACTGTGACCCCTGGACACCGAGTACTTTTGCAAGTGCATCCTCTTCTGGGTCTCCCACAAAGTTGTGCTTTGGGCTCCGAGTAGCCCTCGCCTCGGGCACCAACTGCACTGAAGATCACTGGCCTCCACTCCATGAGTGTCCTGTGAGCCAGCTCCAAGTGCGTCCACTTGAGGCTCCTTTGTGGTCGCTAGTCCGTTGGCTAGTGGGCCCTCCCGAAGGCAACTCTTCTTCTGATTGGGCTTCCCTGGTTGCTCCAGACGTTCCCTGACTTACCCTCACTGGGTGAGTCCCTCAGACCTTGCTGGTCTGTTCCAACGTCCTTTCTTTATTTCCACGAGACTTGCCGTTGCCAAGGCTTGTTGGGTCCAATCCGGTCGCCAACACCTCAGCAATCGACAGACGTCATGGGACAGCTCGAATCCAGCTCCTGGTTGTCGTCGACGCCTCCTGGACCTCGTGGCTGAAGAGTCAAGACGACCGTCAACCTACCTGAAGCACCCAACATCGGTGGGCATCTGCTCATCGCCTTCCTGGTCACTGGCTAGTGACCCAGACTCTGTCCCCTCTGCTTTCAGGTTCTTCAGATCTTCGATCCACCTTTGGATCCACCTGAACACTTTCGACTTGGTCGCCAGCAGCACTTTGCAGCAGATCGCCATTGAAAACGACGACGAAACCCGACCCCGAAAGACACCTATGCACCCGGCTTCCCTGGGTGAGGTAACTCGAGTACTCCGGTGCTCCTGTGGGTATAGACTCTAGAACGACCTAGTTCTAAAGGGGTTTGCTCCAAGTCCTCCTCTAAGTGTCCTTTTTCTTTAAAACTCCAACCGCGACATTCCCCATAGAAGTCAACGGCGGCTCGCGGCTGTGTTCACACTGCACGCGTCCCCCGTGGGTCCCCTGTGTCACTACCTTGGGTGGTTCCTTGAGGGCCAAGCACTTCTACAGGCTCTAGGCCTTGTGTCTAGCTCAGTCGTGGTTCTTATACCACTTTATTGGTATATGGTTTGGTACGCCCCTAGGGCTCAAACGTGTATTTGTGCTATTACTGTTGATAACTGACTTGTAACTTATGTACTTCGATCTCTAGCCTCATAAAGAGACTAGAGGGGTGTGTTTAAGACTAAATACATATATTTTAAATATATACCTGGTGTGGTCCTCTTTCATTTGGTCACTCAAGAGATTATAGACTGGTAAAACAAGCTGCTTTACATTCCTTCAAGACTTAGCCTGAAGGCTGCTCTCCATAGCTATCACTAGGATAGCTTTCAATAAAGGTTGTCTTTAACCTATCTCCAATAAGGGGTTGTTTGGACTGGTGCAAGGTGCCCACTATAATTAGTGGACAGCATATACCAGGCCAACTTCTCACAATTTCTACATGAATTGTGGTCCCTGCCTTTCACTTACAGATGTCAGAGGGAGGGTAAGGAAGTTTTTCTAATGGGGGAGGACTGCGATTCTACAGTAGGACATTCCCTTGTTTGTAAACACGTTAAGTTGCACGGCGCATGTAACGTTTCAGCGCCTAATCTGGCCTGTTTTTTAAAAGGGACTCCAGTGCCATCAATAATTCCCGCTTTTTCATTGCTTACAAATGGCAGATATCTTATTTTGAACAACCAAGACTGCTGTGGTTTACGGGCAGGAGTCCCGTATTTAGTAACGGTTTCCCAGCGCGTGACTTGTTGTAGCAATGTGCTTTTTCCGCCCTCGCATGGGAGTCTAGATAGCTCAATTTGGCCTTCCATTCCAAATTTGAAAACAGATTTCAACAAGTTGAGCAGGCTCAAAGCGTTGTTATTCCAACAAGAGGTGGCTCTCACTTCCGCCCGCGAGACCTTCGAGTTACAGGTGGCTAGGACTTCTGGAGAGATACAGTCCCTTCTGAACACCAACCCCCCACTGCATTTTGGAGAACTAATACACCAAATATGTAATGCGTCTGACACCACAGGCCTTGCGCATTTTTTTTAAATGTGTGGGATCTGGCCTTGTGACTTCTTTTCAGACTATATTTGGAGTAATACCGGGTTTTATTCATTCTATTTTTTCGAGCGTCTTCGGAGGGTTCCCCTTAGTTTTGACGTTCGGCACTGGAATCCTGCTTCTCCTGCTCCTGTTGCACAATGGCTGCTCATCTTGTGGTACTGCACAGACCAGGCCAGTTGCAGCTGTACCATGATCGCATGCAACAGGTTTTCGGATGCTTGCCATTAGCCACGCTTGGTGTCAGTTATGGATTGACTTTTCGCTTTGCCTATTTCACTTGCGTGCAACCAGTCTTTTACTGTCAACGATGCCCCTTCTATTGGGCACTGGATATATGCCTCTCCAATACATCATGTCCAGTCCCGGATTTTAACAGTTGATGGGTCCCTTAGAGGCCCATCACCAGGCTTGTTCTGGGGATGGCTGTATGGCGCCTGCGGCTGCACTTGGAGTTTTGGCTGAATGGGATGTCTGTGCGGCTGCGCAGACCTTCCTGCAATGAAGTTTCATTGAATATCACGCAAGTTGCCCACTCATGCTTTTAGAGGCGTCTTATTATGAGGAGCACGTTTGCTCCTTGGACTTACTTAATTGGATGGCATCCCTCTTTTTTATCAACGATAGGGATGATCTTTTGGAGGGAATTGCATTCCTCGGTTCACACACCTTGATGGACTTACCACCTCCTTCATAATAACTTTGTTATCCCGGAGGCAGCTCCCCTTCAATAAGCACTATTAACAACTTTGAAAAAATATTAATTTTTGGGGAAAAATGTCGATTTTTTACCAATTTTGTTTTTTCCAAACGCTTTGAACTCTGCTTGACTGGTGAACTCTGTTTTGGTCCGTTGTCTATGTCCTATGACCTTACCAGGGGGAGGGTGTTATATGGTTCTAAGGCACATTATCGACATTGCTAAGTTAGCATGAGCTTCGCTGCCATGATGCTGCTTTTTCGCACGCTACTACACGACTTTGTTTTTGCAAGACTTTGTATGTGCCTTTCACATGAGAACGGGTTGCTTTTCGCATTTTCTGCCTTTCCTGGAGTTTAGTCTGAACACGATGTGCAAGGTTGATAAACAATGCCCCTTGTTATTCTGTTCTGGTCAGTCCCTAGCACCTAGACATTACATGCTACACAGCTGCAGTACTGAAGACTCGTGCTTTGATATTACGTTGTTGCATGTTGTTTTAACACACTTGGAGAAAGCCGTTCCATGGAGAACAGCTCTGTTGTTCCTATGATGTAAACCTTACATCCAGGCTTTAAGGTATGGGGTCTGCTGTCAAAGCCCAGCGATCGTCCTTTTTATAAATTAAACTTCTTTTAGTCAAGGGGAGGGTGGTCAGGCCTATACGCCCTTATTTCCACAGTCTTTATAAAATGACTTCTCCCTTTGTATTCTATGGAATTGTAACAATGCTAACTGTGCTGAGTTTATGCATTTTGCAGCAAGTAGTGGCACGTATACTGTATTGTAGAGCACGATAGTTAAAATTAAAATTTTGAACTATTTCAGTGACTCTGCTTACTCTCATTGTGGACAAGTACGAGTGAGTGAGTGAAAGAGTACATCTTGCTCCCGCGATTCCTGAGAGAGTCGGGAGTGTTGTGTTCTGGGTTGTCTAATCATTTGTAGCTCTGTGATATTTGGAGGAGAACGAATGAGACACTATAGCTAGTCGGTTTGGGATTTTGGGTACTGATGTGGTAGGTTGGTACACCCCTATTCACTGAGGTCCTGTTTTCCTGCGCATAGGTCTGTGTATGTGCAGAATCCCTGCAACAATACAAGGGTAAGCGTCCCACATCAGTTACATGAAATAACACTCCAAATGGAGGAGGACATACCAAGGAAAGTGAAAGGTCTCTTTTGGGAGAACCTGACATATGGATACAATATCTTTTTGGCTGAAAAAGATTGGCCACCTGAGTTCGTTATGGACTGCCCAAAAGGAGAAGCCGCAATATTACCTGCCTTCTCTGACCTCATTCCAGAATCACTAAAACACACATACGCGCAGGAGTGGGCGGTAGCACTTGCTCCTGCCTTATACCGCAATCATGTAGGGTGGGATCCTTAGTCACTTTACCTTAAAATCCCAGTAAAAACGACTCCAACTCCACAGAGGCAGTACCCAATAAAACATGACGTGAAAAAGCAAGTCAGGGAGATCTTAGATCAACTTGAATACCAGGGTGTAATTGAGAATTGCACCTCCTTAATGAATAATCCTTTATTTCCTGTAATGAAACCTGACATTTCATACCGTCTAGTTTTAGACTACAGGCATTTGAACACATGCACGAAAACACTTGCAGTACAAAATGCACACAGTTCCGTATTAATGAATAACATTGTGCAGAAGAAATACAAAACAAGACTAAGGGCCAGATGTATGACCATTCACTTTTGCAAGTCGCAAATTGCATCGAATTGCGACTCGCAAAAGTAAATGTACAACAGTGTCTCAGACAATGGGGTTGCAAATTGCATGCCTCATCAATATTCATGAGACAAGCACAATTTGTGACCCCATTGGGAATGGCTAGCACTCCCAGGGATGGTGGCCTGCTGGGGTCATCAGACCACCATGTCTGTGATTGCTTTTTAAATAAAACAGTTCTTTTTTTTAAATGCATCCCATTTTCCTTAAATGAAAACAGGATGCATTTAACCCCTTCGGTGCTTATGACGAGCTGGACTCGTCATGGCACACAGTGCTCGTGTGCTCATGACGAGTCCAGCTCGTCATAAGACCACCCACGGGGGAAGCGCTGGCGCTCCCCCCGTGGGAATCCGATCCTTAGTTTTTTTTTGGGGGAGGCAGGGGAAGGGCTTCCCCTGCCTCCCCCTGCCCCCTCCCCCGCCCTCCCCATCAATGACATCAGCGCGCGAGGCGCGCTGACATCATTGAGGGTTTCCCTTTCTTCCCCGACGCGCTGGAAGCCATTTGCTTCCAGCGCGTCGGGGAAATAAGGTGAGGTTTGGCTCGGGGAGGGGGGTTTGTATCAAAAGAGGCATCGAGGGAAAGGAAAGGGTTTTCCTTTCCCCCGATGCCTCTTTGTGCATTCCTGCTGCACGATCATGTGATCGTGCAGCAGGAATGCCCACGAGGGAGGGAGGGAGGGTCATTTACGCAGCTGTAGTGTAGGAAAGGCACTATACATTTACCCAACGAGGTAGCACTTACTGATTAGCCAGTAGAAAGTACTCCAGTTGAGTAGAGGTATTGCACAAAACGGTGGCATCTTCGTGGATAAATTTGCAGGGCAGATGTGCCTTCTCTCCGTTTCCAACGTGAAAAGTTAGCTGTAATCCTTGATGGAGGTCTTTGCATCCTTGAATTTCTCAAGCGCAATGCTCGTGTAGAATTCGTGAGCGTGGAGATGTGCCTTCTCTCCATTTACACCCTGAAAAGTTAGCTGTAATCCTTGATGGAGGTCTTTGCATCCTTGAATTTCTCGAGCGCAATGCTCGTGTAGTTCCTGTGACCAGGAGGTTCCTTCTCCTCGTCTGCCGCTGAGATCGTGCTCTGACCCTTTATAAACAAGAGGCATGTGAACGGGCCTAGAAGCCCCGCTCGTTTGACCCCGCCACACATACACTAGCGGTATGCAACGTCTGCCCGCCCTTTCCCCACTATGATGGACAGCTTACTCAAAGGACCCCGGCGCTTTCGGCGCGGTGGCAAAGTTACAGACACACAGGTCACTGGAGACAATTCTTCTGGTCCTTTACGCAGCTGTAGTGTAGGAAAGGCACTATACATTTACCCAACGAGGTAGCACTTACTGATTAGCCAGTAGAAAGTACTCAAGTTGAGGAGAGGTATTGCACAAAACGGTGGCATCTTCGTGGATAAATATGCAGGGCAGATGTGCCTTCTCTCCATTTCCAACGTGAAAAGTTAGCTGTAATCCTTGATGGAGGTCTTTGCATCCTTCATTTTCTCGAGCGCAATTCTCGTGTAGAATTCGTGAGCGTGGAGATGTGCCTTCTCTCCATTTACACCCTGAAAAGTTAGCTGTAATCCTTGATGGAGGTCTTTGCATCCTTGAATTTCTCGAGCGCAATGCTCGTGTAGTTCCTGTGACCAGGAGGTTCCTTCTCCTCGTCTGCCGCTGAGATCGTGCTCTGACCCTTTATAAACAAGAGGCATGTGAACGGGCCTAGAAGCCCCGCTCGTTTGGGCCCGCCACACATACACTAGCGGTATGCAACGTCTGCCCGCCCTTTCCCCACTATGATGGACAGCTTACTCAAAGGACCCCGGCGCTTTCGGCGCGGTGGCAAAGTTACAGACACACAGGTCACTGGAGACAATTCTTCTGGTCCTTTACGCAGCTGTAGTGTAGGAAAGGCACTATACATTTACCCAACGAGGTAGCACTTACTGATTAGCCAGTAGAAAGTACTCCAGTTGAGTAGAGGTATTGCACAAAACGGTGGCATCTTCGTGGATAAATATGCAGGGCAGATGTGCCTTCTCTCCATTTCCAACGTGAAAAGTTAGCTGTAATCCTTGATGGAGGTCTTTGCATCCTTCATTTTCTCGAGCGCAATTCTCGTGTAGAATTCGTGAGCGTGGAGATGTGCCTTCTCTCCATTTACACCCTGAAAAGTTAGCTGTAATCCTTGATGGAGGTCTTTGCATCCTTGAATTTCTCGAGCGCAATGCTCGTGTAGTTCCTGTGACCAGGAGGTTCCTTCTCCTCGTCTGCCGCTGAGATCGTGCTCTGACCCTTTATAAACAAGAGGCATGTGAACGGGCCTAGAAGCCCCGCTCGTTTGGCCCTGCCACACATACACTAGCGGTATGCAACGTCTGCCCGCCCTTTCCCCACTATGATGGACAGCTTACTCAAAGGACCCCGGTGCTTTCGGCGCGGTGGCAAAGTTACAGACACACAGGTCACTGGAGACAATTCTTCTGGTCCTTTACGCAGCTGTAGTGTAGGAAAGGCACTATACATTTACCCAACGAGGTAGCACTTACTGATTAGCCAGTAGAAAGTACTCCAGTTGAGTAGAGGTATTGCACAAAACGGTGGCATCTTCGTGGATAAATATGCAGGGCAGATGTGCCTTCTCTCCATTTCCAACGTGAAAAGTTAGCTGTAATCCTTGATGGAGGTCTTTGCATCCTTCATTTTCTCGAGCGCAATTCTCGTGTAGAATTCGTGAGCGTGGAGATGTGCCTTCTCTCCATTTACACCATGAAAAGTTAGCTGTAATCCTTGATGGAGGTCTTTGCATCCTTGAATTTCTCGAGCGCAATGCTCGTGTAGTTCCTGTGACCAGGAGGTTCCTTCTCCTCGTCTGCCGCTGAGATCGTGCTCTGACCCTTTATAAACAAGAGGCATGTGAACGGGCCTAGAAGCCCCGCTCGTTTGGCCCTGCCACACATACACTAGCGGTATGCAACGTCTGCCCGCCCTTTCCCCAGTATGATGGACAGCTTACTCAAAGGACCCCGGCGCTTTCGGCGCGGTGGCAAAGTTACAGACACACAGGTCACTGGGGACAATTCTTCTGGTCCTTTACGCAGCTGTAGTGTAGGAAAGGCACTATACATTTACCCAACGAGGTAACACTTACTGATTAGCCAGTAGACAGTACTACAGTTGAGTAGAGGTATTGCACAAAACGGTGGCATCTTCTTGGATAAATATGCAGGGCAGGTGTGCAGAATTCGTGAGCGTGGTTAAGCAGATGTGCCTTCTCTCCATTTCCAACGTGAAAAGTTAGCTGTAATCCTTGATGGAGGTCTTTGCATCCTTCATTTTCTCGAGCGCAATTCTCGTGTAGAATTCGTGAGCGTGGTTAAGCAGATGTGGCTTCTCTCCATTTACACCCTGAAAAGTTAGCTGTAATCCTTGATGGAGGTCTTTGCATCCTTGAATTTCTCGAGCGCAATGCTCGTGTAGTTCCTGTGACCAGTAGGTTCCTTCTCCTCGTCTGCCGCTGAGATCCTGCTCTGACCCTTTATCCCCTTCGGTGCTTATGATGAGCTGGACTCGTCATGGCACACAGTGCTCGTGTGCTCATGACGAGTCCAGCTCGTCATAAGACCACCCACGGGGGAAGCGCAGGCGCTCCCCCCGTGGGAATCCGATCGTTATGGTTTTTTTTGGGGGAGGCAGGGGAAGGGCTTCCCCTGCCTCCCCCGCCCCATCAATGACGCCAGCGCGCGAGGCGCGCTGACATCATTGAGGGTTTCCTTTCTTCCCGACGCGCTGGAAGCCATTTGCTTCCAGCGCGTCGGGGAAATCAGGTGAGGTTTGGCTCGGGGAGGGGGTTTGTATCAAAAGAGGCATCGAGGGAAAGGAAAGGGTTTTCCTTTCCCCCGATGCCTCTTTTGTGCATTCCTGCTGCACGATCATGTGATCGTGCAGCAGGAATGCCCACTAGGCACCAGGGTTTTTTTAATTTTTGTGTTGGGGAGTGGCCAAAAGGGCAAGGGGTGCTCCCCTTTACGGGGGTGAATATTTTATTTATACTGTTAGGCCCACCTACCCCTTAGCTTGGCTGGTGGATTGTGTGTGGACTGGTGCATTATTTGCATATGTGATTGTAATGTTTTTTTTCTGCTTTTTATTCTAGTGTAAAGCTTTTGATTCCTGTTTGCGGTTTCGGCAGTGGTAGTTCTGCAGTTTTGCGTAATTGCATTTATTTGGTAAGAAAAATATTTTTGTTGTGTGTACTCCAAAGGAGTATTATTGTCATGCATGAATGAATTTTTTTGTAAGTGGTGCCATAATGGCAGCATATTTGTTAGTGTTCAGAGCATGAAATTCTTTGCGATGTTTTGCATTGTCTTATGTGTAATTTTTTTTCTTCTTCTTTTTTAGTGGGATATTGTTGATCCTTACTGTGTCTGTGCAGAGTAGGTGGTGGTGAGTCTAGCTGCTTCTGTCACGTGAGTGGTATAGTGTTGGAGTATATAGGTCTTTGTGATAAAGCTACATTTTGTTTATTTCTTTTTTTTACAAAGGGTTTGTTGTTGTTGACTTGTTTGACAAGTAACCTTTATTAGTAAGCATTATGGCTAGCCGTAGAATTACTGCTCAGCAGGTGGTTGGTTTGCTTCTTGAATCTTCCTCTGAGCAGGATTATGAGACTGACAGTGCGTCTGAGGGAGAGGAGGGAGGGGAAGATTCAGGCAGTGAGTTTTCTCTCCACATGGAATCATCGGATGATGATGGTACTCTCAGTGCAGATGAAGTGCCTGATTTAGAGGAGGATACTACTGTGCCGATGGTGCAAGAGGCATCTGGATTGCAGCCTGGGGCTGCTAGGCTTCCCACTGGAAGTGCTGGACTCTGGGTTGATCCAAACATGGTGCAGCCGGTGTTGCCTGCCTTTAGTGGTTATGCAGGGTGTAGAGTGGATTGTGAACATTATTTGCCTATACAGTATTTTCAGTTGTTTATGGATGATGTATTTTTGGGTGAGATTGTTGAGCAGACTAATTTGTATGCTGAACAGTTTTTGAGGGACAACAGTGCCAGACTTAGGCCCCATTCTAGAGCTACCCGGTGGAGTCCCACAAATCTGGAAGAGATGAAGAAGTTTTTGGGTTTGACTTTTTTGATGGGTTTGATAAGGAAGCCGTCCATGGGTTCATATTGGTCTACCAGTCCCTTGATGGCAACGGCCATATTTCCTGCAGTTATGACTCGTGATCGGTATTTACTTTTGCTTCGGATGCTGCATTTTGTTGATAATGGTTTGGCGTTGCCACGAGATCACCCTGAATGTGACCATCTTTTTAAGATTCGGCCTGTTCTTGATCACTTTGTAGATCGATTTTCAGAGATCTATACTCCAGGGAAAGAAATATCTATTGATGAGTCTTTGGTCCTGTTCAAGGGCCGTTTGGTTTTTAGGCAGTACATTCCTAGCAAGAGGGCACGCTATGGAATTAAGCTGTATATGTTGTCTGAGAGTAGGACAGGATATGTTTTTAATTTGCGTGTGTACACTGGTAGGGATTCCACTATTGACCCCCTGGTTGTCCGTCCACTTTTGGAGTTTCAGAGAAAATTGTGTGGGATCTTGCTAGAGGACTGTTTAACAGAGGCCACCATTTGTACCTTGATAACTTCTACACTGCTGTGCAATTGTTTAAGGAATTGTTCAAAGTGGACACTTTTGCTTGTGGCACAATCCGCTCTAACCGTAAAGGTTATCCAAAAGAGCTTGTTTGCAAAAAACTTCAGAGGGGACAGTGCAGTGCCTTGCGTAGTGAGGAACTGCTAGCTGTGAAATTTGTGCACAGGAGGGATGTGTACATGCTGACTACCATCCATGATGAGAGTACTTCACCTGTGGCTGTTTGGGGTCAGATTGCTGAAGTGCGCAAACCTGTGTGCATTTTAGACTACAATAAGCACATGGGTGGTGTTGATAGAGTAGATCAGAGGTTGGAACCTTACACTGCTATTCGTAAGTCTTACATTTGGTATAAGAAGTTGGCCATCCATCTCTTCAATTTAGCAACTTTCAATGCTTTTGTTGTGTTCAAGGAGTGTTCTCCTGCGTCAAAGTTGACTTTTGTTCAGTTTCAGGAGTCTGTCATAGGCAGCCTTGTTGTTGTGGAACAGGCAAGTGTTCCTAGAGTTGGAGTGGTGGAGGATGTGGCTCGATTGAAAGATCGCCACTTTCCTGATCACATTCCTCCTACACCCTCAAAAGACTTTCCCACTAGGAGATGTAGAGTCTGTTGGCGAAGAGGTACGCGGAAGGAGACTCGTATGTACTGCCCTGAGTGTCCTTCTAACCCTGGGCTGTGTGTGCCTGCTTGTTATAGAGCGTACCACAAGCAAAAGAATTATTGGGAGCAACCATGAGTGGTAAAGTGAACTGCCTGGTCTGTAATGTTTAAGAATTGTTGTTCTGTTTCAAGGTTGGCATTAGTGCAATGTATTTAGTTTCTGATTTTGTGTTAGTAGATTTGTATCTATTTGCAATTTGTTTGTGTTTTCTTTTTGTATAAAAAAATCCTAAATGTGATGGTGGTGTGTGTAGGCTGGTGCTTGGCTGGCGGTGTGCGTGGAGTGGCGCTTGGCTGGCGGTGTGCGGGGAGTGGCTCTTGGCTGGCGGTGTGCGTGGAGTGTTGCTTGGCTGGCGGTGTGCGTGGAGTGGCGCTAGGCTGGCGGTGTGCGTGGAGTGGCGCTTGGCTGGCGGTGTGCGTGGAGTGGCGCTTGGCTGGCGGTGTGCGTGGACTGGCGCTCGGCTGGTAGTGTGTGAGTAGTGACTTACTGCTGGTCACTACACACACTGCTAGCCGAGCGACACTCCACGCAATCCATCAGCTTGTGTGGTTGCTGTGTTAGGAATGTGGGCGTGTGAAAGTGATGGGCCCTTGAATGGCGCTGTCTGCTGGTGTGAGTGTTGTAATGTGATGGGCCCGCGGCTGGTGGTGTGAATGGTTTTGTATTTGTCACACGTATGAAAGGTGTATGAATGGCCTGTAAAGAGGTTGGTGCCTTGTCGTGGCTTTACAGCTCACGAGCTGTGAGTCAATGGTTCAGTTTCTCGTCCTTTCAATTATTAACAGTGCATTTCATTTTTGTGAAATCACTTGTTAATACAATTGTATATACTGAACCATCACTCACCCTCGTGCCAAATCCAACCAGTATGTGTGTGTGTGCTTGAGGATTAGATGGCTGTGCAGTAATATATTTTTTTTGTCTTTCTCAAGCAGGTTGTACCTTGTCCCTTTCTGTGAATGTTGTAATGTGTTTGTTTCGTGCCTGGGGGTGTGAATGGTCTTGTGTGTATCACGTATGAAAGGTGTGTGAATGGCCTGTAAAGCGGTTGGGGCCTTGACGTGGCTTTACAGCTCACGAGCTGCGAGTCACTGGTTCCGTTTTTGTCCTTTCAATTATTGAAAGTGCATTTCATTTTTGTGAAATCTCTTGTTAATAAAATTGTATATACTGAACAATCACTTGCCCTCGTGCCAAATCCAACCAGTATGTGTGTGTGCTTGAGGAATAGATGGCTGTGCAGTAATCTTTGTCTTTTTAGTCTGTCTGCCAAGGTGTACATTCCGTCTAAGAATAACCTACCAACTGTAGATATTGTCGTAAACGAAACACCCATGGGAGTACATGGTGATATCTCTCTTGTGGATCCCAACAAGTTATGGTACCCACAATGTCCTGCAAACCTCAAAATGTCTGTCACATTTTCCTTGCAATATTGTGCCAAAATTTTCACGCTGCAGAAATAAACAACACATTATCTCAAAATGACCTGGTTTTGCAAGGGGGTCACCTGGGTTTTGGCCCGGGGCTCGGCGGCCACATAGGAAACCTACCAAACCCACACATTTCTGAAAAGTAGACACCCGGGGGCTTCCAGGGAGGTATGGCTTGCATGGATCCCCCAACGTTTCCTTACCCAGAATCCCCTGCAAACCTCAATTTTAGCTGAAAAATCACTTTTTCAAACATTTTTGTGTGGGAAAGTGTGGCATCACTGGCCTCACACAAATTTCCTACCACCCAGCTTTCCCCAGGTCTCCCGATAAAATGGTGCCTCACTTGTGTGGGAGGCCCAAGTACCCGCGACAGGCAAGGGCCCACAACGTATTGAGGCGACCTCAAAATGGCCTTTCACAAAACCACCTGGTTTTGCAAGGGGTCACCTGGGTTTTGGCCCGTGCTCGGCGGCCATCTAGGAAACCTACCAAACCCACACATTTCTGAAAAGTAGACACCCGGGGCTTTCAGGGAGGTATGGCTTGCGTGGATCCCCCAACGTTTCCTTACCCAGAATCCCTGCAAACCTCCATTTTAGCTGAAAAAATCACTTTTTCACACATTTTGTTTGGGAAAGTGTGGCATCACTGGCCTCACACAAATTTCCTACCACCCAGCGTTCCCCCAGGTCTCCCGATAAAAATGGTGCCTCACTTGTGTGGGAGGCCCAAGTACCCGCGACAGGCAAGGGCCCACAACGTATTGAGGCAACCTCAAAATGGCCTTTCACAAAACCACCTGGTTTTGCAAGGGGGTCACCTGGGTTTTTGGCCCGTGCTCGGCGGCCATCTAGGGAAACCTACCAAACCCACACATTTCTGAAAAGTAGACACCGGGGGCTTCCAGGGAGGTATGGCTTGCGTGGATCCCCCAACGTTTCCTTACCCAGAATCCCCTGCAAACCTCAATTTTAGCTGAAAATATCACTTTTTTCACACATTTTTGTGTGGGAAAGTGTGGCATCACTGGCCTCACACAAATTTCCTACCACCCAGCGTTCCCCCAGGTCTCCCGATAAAATGGTGCCTCACTTGTGTGGGAGGCCCAAGTACCCGCGACAGGCAAGGGCCCACAACGTATTGAGGCGACCTCAAAATGGCCTTTCACAAAACCACCTGGTTTTGCAAGGAGGTCACCTGGGTTTTGGCCCCGTGCTCGGCGGCCATCTAGGGAAACCTACCAAACCCACACATTTCTGAAAAGTAGACACCCGGGGGCTTCCAGGAGGTATGGCTTGCGTGGATCCCCCAACGTTTCCTTACCCAGAATCCCCTGCAAACCTCAATTTTAGCTGAAAAATCACTTTTTTCACACATTTTGTGTGGGAAAGTGTGGCATCACTGGCCTCACACAAATTTCCTACCACCCAGCGTTCCCCCAGGTCTCCCGATAAAAATGGTGCCTCACTTGTGTGGGAGGTCCAAGTACCCGCGACAGGCAAGGGCCCACAACGTAGTGAGGCGACCTCAAAATGGCCTTTCACAAAACCACCTGGTTTTGCAAGGGGGTCACCTGGGTTTTGGCCCCGTGCTCGGCGGCCATCTAGGGAAACCTACCAAACCCACACATTTCTGAAAAGTAGACACCCGGGGCTTCCAGGGAGGTATGGCTTGCATGGATCCCCCAACGTTTCCTTACCCAGAATCCCTGCAAACTTCAATTTTAGCTGAAAAATCACTTTTTTCACACATTTTTGTGTGGGAAGTGTGGCATCACTGGCCTCACACAAATTTCTACCACCCAGCGTTCCCCAGGTCTCCCGATAAAATGGTGCCTCACTTGTGTGGGAGGCCCAAGTACCGCGACAGGCAAGGGCCCACAACGTAGTGAGGCTGACCTCAAAATGGCCTTTCACAAAACCACCTGGTTTTGCAAGGGGGTCACCTGGGTTTTGGCCCGTGCTCGGCGGCCATCTAGGAAACCTACCAAACCCACACATTTCTGAAAAGTAGACACCCGGGGCTTCCAGGGAGGTATTGCTTGCGTGGATCCCCCAACGTTTCCTTACCCAGAATCCCTGCAAACCTCAATTTTAGCTGAAAAATCACTTTTTCACACATTTTTGTGTGGGAAAGTGTGGCATCACTGGCCTCACACAAATTTCCTACCACCCAGCGTTCCCCCAGGTCTCCCGATAAAAATGGTGCCTCACTTGTGTGGGAGGCCCAAGTACCCGCGACAGGCAAGGGCCCACAACGTAGTGAGGCGACCTCAAAATTGCCTATCTCAAAACCACCTGGTTTTGCAAGGTCACTTGGTTTTGGCCCATGCTCGGCGGCCATCTAGGGAAACCTACCAAACCCACACATTTCTGAAAGTAGACACCTGGGCTTCAGGAGGTATGGCTCGTGGATCCCCCAACGTTTCACTCAGAATCCCTGCAAACCTCAATTTTAGCTGAAAAATCACTTTTTCACACATTTTGTGTGGGAAAGTGTGGCATCACTGGCCTCACACAAATTTCCTACCACCAGCGTTCCCCAGGTCTCCCGATAAAGATGGTGCTCACTTGTGGGAGGCTCAAGTACCCGTGACATGCAAGGACACAAAACGCTTTGAGGCAACATCAACATTGCCTATCAAAAATGTTTTGGGCCCTTGCCTGTCGCTGGTACTTGGGCCTCCCACACAAGTGAGGCACCATTTTTATCGGGAGACCTGGGGAACGCTGGGTGGTAGGAAATTTGTGTGAGGCCAGTGATGCCACACTTTCCCACACAAAAACGTGTGAAAAAGTGATTTTTTCAGCTAAAATTGAGGTTTGCAGGGGATTCTGGGTAAGGAAACGTTGGGGGATCCACGCAAGCCATACCTCCCTGGAAGCCCCCGGGTGTCTACTTTTCAGAAATGTGTGGGTTTGGTAGGTTTCCTAGATGGCCGCCTAGCACGGGGCCAAAACCCAGGTGACTTCCCTTGCAAAACCAGGTGGTTTTGTGAAAGGCCATTTTGAGGTCGCCTCACTACGTTGTGGGCCCTTGCCTGTCGCTGGTACTTGGGCCTCCCACCCAAGTGAGGCACCATTTTTATCGGGAGACCTGGGGGAACGCTGGGTGGTAGGAAATTTGTGTGAGGCCAGTGATGCCACACTTTCCCACACAAAAATGTGTGAAAAAGTGATTTTTTCAGCTAAAATTGAGGTTTGCAGGGGATTCTGGTAAGGAAACATTGGGGGATCCACGCAAGCCATACCTCCCTGGAAGCCCCCGGGTGTCTACTTTTCAGAAATGTGTGGGTTTGGTAGGTTTCCTAGATGGCCGCCGAGCACGGGCCAAAACCCAGGTGACTCCTTGCAAAACCAGGTGGTTTTGTGAAAGGCCATTTTGAGGTCGCCTCAATACGTTGTGGGCCCTTGCCTGTCGCGGGTACTTGGGCCTCCCACACAAGTGAGGCACCATTTTTATCGGGAGACCTGGGGGAACGCTGGGTGGTAGGAAATTTGTGTGAGGCCAGTGATGCCACACTTTCCCACACAAAAATGTGTGAAAAAAGTGATTTTTTCAGCTAAAATTGAGGTTTGCAGGAGATTCTGGGTAAGGAAACGTTGGGGGATCCACGCAAGCCATACCTCCCTGGAAGCCCCCGGGTGTCTACTTTTCAGAAATGTGTGGGTTTGGTAGGTTTCCCTAGATGGCCGCCGAGCACGGGGCCAAAAACCAACGTGACTCCGCTTGCAAAACCAGGTGGTTTTGTGAAAGGCCATTTTGAGGTCGCCTCAATACGTTGTGGGCCCTTGCCTGTCGCGGGTACTTGGGCCTCCCACACAAGTGAGGCACCATTTTTATCGGGAGACCTGGGGAACGCTGGGTGGTAGGAAATTTGTGTGAGGCCAGTGATGCCACACTTTCCCACACAAAAATGTGTGAAAAAGTGATTTTTTCAGCTAAAATTGAGGTTTGCAGGGATTCTGGGTAAGGAAACGTTGGGGGATCCACGCAAGCCATACCTCCTGGAAGCCCCGGGTGTCTACTTTTCAGAAATGTGTGGGTTTGGTAGGTTTCCTAGATGGCCGCCGAGCACGGGCCAAAAACCCAGGTGACTCCTTGCAAAACCAGGTGGTTTTGTGAAAGGCCATTTTGAGGTCGCCTCAATACGTTGTGGGCCCTTGCCTGTCGCTGGTACTTGGGCCTCCCACACAAGTGAGGCACCATTTTTATCAGGAGACCTGGGGGAACGCTGGGTGGTAGGAAATTTGTGTGAGGCCAGTGATGCCACACTTTCCCACACAAAAATGTGTGAAAAAGTGATATTTTCAGCTAAAATTGAGGTTTGCAGGGGATTCTGGGTAAGGAAACGTTGGGGGATCCACGCAAGCCATACCTCCCTGGAAGCCCCTGGGTGTCTACTTTTCAGAAATGTGTGGGTTTGGTAGGTTTCCTAGATGGCCGCCGAGCACGGGGCCAAAACCCAGGTGACTCCCTTGCAAAACCCGGTGGTTTTGTGAAAGGCCATTTTGAGGTCGCCTCAATACGTTGTGGGCCCTTGCCTGTCGCGGGTACTTGGGCCTCCCACACAAGTGAGGCACCATTTTTATCGAGAGACCTGGGGAACGCTGGGTGGTAGGAAATTTGTGTGAGGCCAGTGATGCCACACTTTCCCACACAAAAATGTGTGAAAAAGTGATATTTTCAGCTAAAATTGAGGTTTGCAGGGGATTCTGGGTAAGGAAACGTTGGGGGATCCACGCAAGCCATACCTCCCTGGAAGCCCCCGGGTGTCTACTTTTCAGAAATGTGTGGGTTTGGTAGGTTTCCTAGATGGCCGCCGAGCACGGGCCAAAACCCAGGTGACTCCCCTTGCAAAACCAGGTGGTTTTGTGAAAGGCCATTTTGAGGTCGCCTCACTACGTTGTGGGCCCTTGCCTGTCGCGGGTACTTGCGCCTCCCACACAAGTGAGGCACCATTTTTATCGGGAGACCTGGGGGAACGCTGTGTGGTAGGAAATTTGTGTGAGGCCAGTGATGCCACACTTATCCACACAAAAATGTGTGAAAAAGTGATTTTTTCAGCTAAAATTGAGGTTTGCAGGGGATTCTGGGTAAGGAAACGTTGGGGGATCCACGCAAGCCATACCTCCCTGGAAGCCCCCGGGTGTCTACTTTTCAGAAATGTGTGGGTTTGGTAGGTTTCCTAGATGGCCGCCGAGCACGGGGCCAAAAACCCAGGTGACTTCCCTTGCAAAACCAGGTGGTTTTGTGAAAGGCCATTTTGAGGTCGCCTCAATACGTTGTGGGCCCTTGCCTGTCGCGGGTACTTGGGCCTCCCACACAAGTGAGGCACCATTTTTATCGGGAGACCTGGGGGAACGCTGGGTGGTAGGAAATTTGTGTGAGGCCAGTGATGCCACACTTTCCCACACAAAAATGTGTGAAAAAAGTGATTTTTTTCAGCTAAAAGTGAGGTTTGCGGGGGATTCTGGATAAGGAAACGTTGGGGGATCCACGCAAACCATACCTCCCTGGAAGCCCCCGGGTGTCTACTTTTCAGAAATGTGTGGGTTTGGTAGGTTTTCCTAGATGGCCGCCGAGCACGGGGCCAAAAACCCAGGTGACCCCCCTTGCAAAACCAGGTGGTTTTGTGAAAGGCCATTTTGAGGTCACCTCACTACGTTGTGGGCCCTTGCCTGTCGCGGGTACTTGGGCCTCCCACACAAGTGAGGCACCATTTTTATCGGGAGACCTGGGGGAACGCTGGGTGGTAGGAAATTTGTGTGAGGCCAGTGATGCCACACTTTCCCACACAAAAATGTGTGAAAAAAGTGATTTGTTCAGCTAAAATTGAGGTTTGCAGGGGATTCTGGGTAAGGAAACGTTGGGGGATCCACGCAAGCCATACCTCCCTGGAAGCCCCCGGGTGTCTACTTTTCAGAAATGTGTGTGTTTGGTAGGTTTCCCTAGGTGCCGGCAGAGCTAGGGTTCACAAACTACAGCTAGGCACTTTGCCAAAAAAGGGTCATTTTTCACTGCGAAATTGAGGTGTGACCACGTTGCGTTTTGCGCCGTTTCCTGTCGCAGGCACTAGGCCGACCCACACAAGTGAGGTACCATTTTTCTCGTAAGACTTTGGGGAACGCGGGATGGGTGAAAATTTGTGGATCCACGCAGATTCCAGAACTTTCCACCACAGAAATGTGGGGAAAATGTGTTTTTTTGATAATTTTTAGGTTTGCAAGGGATTCTGGGTAACAGAACCTGGTGGGAGGCAGTCCAGTCACCCCATCCTGGATTCCCCTGGGTGTCTAGTTTTCAAAAATGTATAGGTTTGCTAGGTTTCCCTAGGTGCCGGCAGAGCTAGGGTTCAAAAACTACAGCTAGGCACTTTGCCAAAAAAGGGTCATTTTTCACTGCGAAATTGAGGTGTGACCACGTTGTGTTTTGCGCCGTTTCCTGTCGCAGGCACTAGGCCGACCCACACAAGTGAGGTATCATTTTTCTCGTAATACTTTGGGGAACGCGGGGTGGGTGGAAATTTGTGGATCCACGCAGATTCCAGAACTTTCCACCACAGAAATGTGTGGAAAATGTGGTTTTTTTGACAATTTTTTATGTTTGCAAGGGATTGTGGGTAACAGAACCTGGTGGGAGGCAGTCAAGTCACCCCATCCTGGATTCCCCTGGGTGTCTAGTTTTCAAAAATGTATAGGTTTGCTAGGTTTCCTAGGTGCCGGCAGAGGTAGGGTTAAAAACTACAGCTAGGCACTTTGCCAAAAAAGGGTCATTTTTCACTGCGAAATTGAGGTGTCACCACGTTGCGTTTTGCACCGTTTCCTGTCGCAGGCACTAGGCCGACCCACACAAGTGAGGTACCATTTTTCTCGTAAGACTTTGGGGAACGCGGGGTGGGTGGAAATTTGTGGATCCACGCAGATTCCAGAACTTTCCACCACAGAAATGTGGGGAAAATGTGTTTTTTTTGACAATTTTTTATGTTTGCAAGGGATTCTGGGTAACAGAACCTGGTGGGAGGCAGTCAAGTCACCCCATCCTGGATTCCCCTGGGTGTCTAGTTTTCAAAAATGTATAGGTTTGCTAGGTTTCCCTAGGTGCCGGCAGAGGTAGGGTTCAAAAACTACAGCTAGGCACTTTGCCAAAAAAGGGTCATTTTTCACTGCGAAATTGAGGTGTGACCACGTTGCGTTTTGCGCCGTTTCCTGTCGCAGGCACTAGGCCGACCCACACAAGTGAGGTACCATTTTTCTCGTAAGACTTTGGGGAACGCGGGGTGGGTGGAAATTTGTGGATCCACGCAGATTCCAGAACTTTTCACCACAGAAATGTGGGGAAAATGTGGTTTTTTTGACAATTTTTTATGTTTGCAAGGGATTCTGGGTAACAGAACCTGGTGGGAGGCAGTCCAGTCACCCCATCCTGGATTCCCCTGGGTGTCTAGTTTTCAAAAATGTATAGGTTTTCTAGGTTTCCCTAGGTGCCGGCAGAGGTAGGGTTAAAAACTACAGCTAGGCACTTTGCCAAAAAAGGGTCATTTTTCACTGCGAAATTGAGGTGTGACCACGTTGCGTTTTGCGCCGTTTCCTGTAGCAGGCACTAGGCCGACCCACACAAGTGAGGTACCATTTGTCTGGTAAGACTTTGGGGAACGCGGGGTGGGTGGAAATTTGTGGATCCACGCAGATTCCAGAACTTTCCACCACAGAAATGTGGGGAAAATGTGGTTTTTTTGACAATTTTTTATGTTTGCAAGGGATTCTGGGTAACAGAACCTGGTGGGAGGCAGTCAAGTCACCCCATCCTGGATTCCCCTGGGTGTCTAGTCTTCAAAAATGTATAGGTTTGCTAGGTTTCCTAGGTGCCGGCAGAGGTAGGGTTCAAAAACTACAGCTAGGCACTTTGCAAAAAAAGGGTCATTTTTCACTGCGAAATTGAGGTGTGACCACGTTGCGTTTTGCGCCGTTTCCTGTCACAGGCACTAGGCCGACCCACACAACTGAGGTACCATTTTTCTCGTAAGACTTTGGGGAACGCGGGGTGGATGGAAATTTGTGGATCCACGCAGATTCCAGAACTTTCCACCACAGAAATGTGGGGAAAATGTGGTTTTTTTGACAATTTTTTATGTTTGCAAGGGATTGTGGGTAACAGAACCTGGTGGGAGGCAGTCCAGTCACCCCATCCTGGATTCCCCTGGGTGTCTAGTTTTCAAAAATGTATAGGTTTGCTAGGTTTCCCTAGGTGCCGGCAGAGGTAGGGTTAAAAAACTACAGCTAGGCACTTTGCCAAAAAAGGGTCATTTTTCACTGCGAAATTGAGGTGTGACCACGTTGCGTTTTGCGCAGTTTCCTGTCGCAGGCACTAGGCCGACCCACACAAGTGAGGTACCATTTTTCTCGTAAGACTTTGGGGAACGCGGGGTGGATGGAAATTTGTGGATCCACGCAGATTCCAGAACTTTCCACCACAGAAATGTGGGGAAAATGTGGTTTTTTTGACAATTTTTTATATTTGCAAGGGATTCTGGGTAACAGAACCTGGTGGGAGGCAGTCAAGTCACCCCATCCTGGATTCCCCGGGGTGTCTAGTTTTCAAAAATGTATAGGTTTGCTAGGTTTCCCTAGGTGCCGGCAGAGGTAGGGTTCAAAAACTACAGCTAGGCACTTTGCAAAAAAGGGTCATTTTTCACTGCGAAATTGAGGTGTGACCACGTTGCGTTTTGCGCCGTTTCCTGTCGCAGGCACTAGGCCGACCCACACAAGTGAGGTACCATTTTTCTCGTAAGACTTTGGGGAACGCGGGGTGGGTGGAAATTTGTGGATCCACGCAGATTCCAGAACTTTCCACCACAGAAATGTGGGGAAAATGTGTTTTTTGACAATTTTTTATGTTTGCAAGGGATTCTGGGTAACAGAACCTGGTGGGAGGCAGTCCAGTCACCCCATCCTGGATTCCCCTGGGTGTCTAGTTTTTAAAAATGTATAGGTTTGCTGGGTTTCCCTAAGTGCCGGCAGAGCTAGGGTTCAAAAACTACAGCTAGGCACTTTGCCAAAAAAGGGTCATTTTTCACTGCGAAATTGAGGTGTGACCACGTTGCGTTTTGCGCCGTTTCCTGTCGCAGGCACTAGGCCGACCCACACCAGTGAGGTACCATTTTTCTCGTAAGACTTTGGGGATCGCGGGGTGGGTGGAAATTTGTGGATCCACGCAGATTCCAGAACTTTCCACCACAGAAATGTGGGGAAAATGTGGTTTTTTGACAATTTGTTATGTTTGCAAGGGATTCTGGGTAACAGAACCTGGTGGGAGGCAGTCCAGTCACCCTATCCTGGATTCCCCTGGGTGTCTAGTTTTCAAAAATGTATAGGTTTGCTAGGTTTCCCTAGGTGCCGGCAGAGGTAGGGTTCAAAAACTACAGCTAGGCACTTTGCCAAAAAGGGTCATTTTTCACTGCGAAATTGAGGTGTGACCACGTTGCGTTTTGTGCCGTTTCCTGTCGCAGGCACTAGGCCGACCCACACAAGTGAGGTACCATTTTTCTCGTAAGACTTTGGGGAACGCGGGGTGGGTGGAAATTTGTGGATCCACGCAGATTCCAGAACTTTCCACCACAGAAATGTGGGGAAAATGTGTTTTTTTGGACAATTGTTTATGTTTGCAAGGGATTCAGGGTAACAGAACCTGGTGGGAGGCAGTCAAGTCACCCCATCCTGGATTCCCCTGGTTGTCTAGTTTTCAAAAATGTATAGGTTTGCTAGGTTTCCCTAGCTGCCGGCAGAGGTAGGGTTCAAAAACTACAGCTAGGCACTTTGCCAAAAAAGGGTCATTTTTCACTGCGAAATTGAGGTGTGACCACGTTGCGTTTTGCGCCGTTTCCTGTCGCGGGCACTAGGCCGACCTACACAAGTGAGGTACCATTTTTCTCAGAAGACTTTGGGGAACGCGGGATGGGTGGAAATTTGTGGATCCACGCAGATTCCAGAACTTTCCACCACAGAAATGTGGGGAAAATGTGTTTTTTGAGATAATTGTTTAGGTTTGCAAGGGATTCTGGGTAACAGAACCTGGTGGGAGGCAGTCCAGTCACCCCATCCTGGAATCCCCTGGATGTCTAGTTTTCAAAAATGTATAGGTTTGCTAGGTTTCCCTAGGTGCCGGCAGAGCTAGGGTTCAAAAACTACAGCTAGGCACTTTGCCAAAAAGGGTCATTTTTCACTGCGAAATTGAGGTGTGACCACGTTGCGTTTTGCGCCGTTTCCTGTCGCAGGCACTAGGCCGACCCACACAAGTGAGGTACCATTTTTCTCGTAAGACTTTGGGGAACGCGGGGTGGGTGGAAATTTGTGGATCCACGCAGATTCCAGAACTTTCCACCACAGAAATGTGGGGAAAATGTGTTTTTTTTGACAATTTTTTATGTTTGCAAGGGATTCTGGGTAACAGAACCTGGTGGGAGGCAGTCAAGTCACCCATCCTGGATTCCCCTGGGTGTCTAGTTTTCAAAAATGTATAGGTTTGCTAGGTTTCCCTAGGTGCCGGCAGAGCTAGGGTTCAAAAGCTACACCTAGGCACTTTGCAAAAAAGGGTAATTTTTCATTGTGAAAATGTGGTACGTCCACGTTGCATTTTGAGCCATTTCCTGTTGTGGGCACAAGGGCTACCCACACAAGTGAGGTACCATTTTTATCGGGAGACTTAGGGTAATACAGAATTGTAGAGCAACTGTTCTTACCTATTGACTTTGGATGCATTTCTGCCTTCCAAATGAAAGACAATGTGTAAAAAATAAGTCATTTTGAAAAATGACCTATAATTCTCATGCTAGTATGGGTACTCCCAATTTCGAAAATGTGCAAATATCTACTGTTTCTAAAATCTACATTTTGTTCCCATTTCAGAAATACATAGGTGTCTTTCATAACAATTTTTCCATGTATACATTTTCCCCAAATAATTGCTATATACCCGGTACTTAAAAAAAAATCATTGCAAGATGTTGCTCAATTATTGGCTCTGGGTTCGTCGGGTTCTTGGTGAACCTACAAGTCCTATATATCCCCACAACCAGAAAGGTCCAGCGGATATAACGGTATATTGCCTGCAAATAGCTGTCATAATTATAAGAAGTTACAGGTGAAAACGTTGACACAAATGGCTGTTTTTTTCAACTAATTTTCAATTTTTCCTTTATTTAACTGTTAGTTTCTATAAGGAAAACTTTAAGGATCTACACAAATGACCCCTTGCTGAATTCAGAATTTTGTCTACTTTTCAGAAATGTATGGCTTTCCAGGATCCATTATTGGTTTCATACCCATTTCTACCATTAACTGGAAGGAGGTTGAAAGCACAAAAAATAGCAAAAATAGGCTATGTCCCAGAAAAATGCCAAAACTGTGTAAAAAAAGTTGGTTTTCTGACAAAAGTCTGCTTGTCCCTGAAAGCTGGGAAGATGGTGATTTCAGCACCACAACCCCTTTTTTGATGCCATTTGCAGGGAAAAATCAAGACGCTTTCATCTGTAGCCCTTTTTTCGCATTTTTCCCCCCCCAAAAAAAATTTAGCTGTATTTTGACTAATTTCTGGGTCCCCTCCAGGGGAATCCACAAACCCTGGGTACCTTTACAATCCCCATGATGTTAGAAAAAAAGGACGCAAATTTGGCATGGATACCTTATGTGGTCAAAAAGTTACAGGGGCCTAAGCGCGCACTACCCCAAATAGCCAAAAAAAGGCTTAGCACAGGAGGGGAAAAGGCCTAGCAGCGAAGGGGTTAAAAAAGAAAAATGAAACTTTTAAGTTTCATTTATTAAGGGCAGGCAGTGGTCCCTGGGACGACTGCCTGCTCTTAAAAAATATTTTCGCACACACTCACAAAGGGGACCCCTTCCCATTTGCGAGTGGTTTACCACCTACTTGAAGTAGGTGGTAAACTGCGAGTGTTTTGCAACCGCAAATGTGGTTGCAAAATAATTGCACATGGCATTGAGACTCGCTATTAGGAAGGGACGCCCCTTCCTAATAGCGAGAGTCAGTGACTCGCAAAATAGCGTTTGTACATGCCTGGACCCTTTTTTGCCGTAGCAAATGGGCCAATCTCCCGTTTGCGACCGCAAAAAGGGTTGTACATCTGGCCCTAGAAATCTCAAATGGATTCTTTTGCCAAAATATAGCACCTGAAAGCAAATATTTGACAGCAGTTTCGGCCCTCGGCTCTCAACGCCAATTCTGTAGACTGCCCCAAGGGTATAGAATAGCCCCTGGTTGTTTTCAGCAAGAGTATCAGAGTTACTTAAAATTTTGATGAGGAGACATTGTCTTATGTAGATGATATTTATCTGACCGATGATGAATTATTGGATCATTTGACCAGGGTGAACGACATAATTCTGGGATTCGCCTGTGAGGGTTACAAATATAACTTTAAAAAATCAAAAATGGCCCACCTCAATGTACTATCTTTGGGCTATGAGGCCTCAAGTAAAGGGAAAAGCCTAGCAGCTATTTCTTTTTTTTAAAAGTACACTGCTCCAACCTCCAAAGACTCTGATAAATTTACAATTAATTTTAGGATTCCTAAATTTTGGCAGAACATAAATTTTGGATTACACAGAAAAAATAAAACATTTCTACAACTTAATTAGACCTGATCTGTCTGTTCGACACTGGACACAGGAACACACAGAGATTCTCCGTTCCTTACAAGCTGACATGATAGCTTCCAAACACTTACACACACGTGTAAACATTACGAATTTGGTGATCCGCATAGTCACGGGCCAGTCTGGTACATTTACCTCACCTTTAATGAAGGCAAAACTGTACCCATTGCATACAAATCCCATTTGTATACAAACGCTGAAATGCGTTTTGCAGCAACAGAAAAATTACTGACAGCAGTACAGACTGCTGTAGTGAGAGAAAGAGCAATAGCTCAGGGGGAAACGAATAATTATTGTGACTCCAGTACCAACCTTAAAGGCTGTTACAAAAGCGAGCGTTCCAAACGTACAACCACTGCATCCACAATGGATACAATGGGCTAATTCTCTCACTGCAACAGATGTAGACTACAAATTTGACTCTACATTAAAAACACAAGCATTCTTGCAGTACAAACAAGAATATCCTCTCCCGAATGAAATAATGCCTCTAGATCAGAATGAATACATAATTTACACTGACGGATCTGCCCAGCCGGCCGTAGGAAGTAAACAGCAATACAGCGCCGCATGTGCGATTGTAAAGGCACGTATGTGGGATGGTAAGTTCCGTCCTAGCAATACGCAGATGTAGTCTCTAGGAGATTGCACGGCACAGCTGGCAGAACTAAAAGCCCTGATACTGGCACTAAAAAATATGGATTGAGAATTCCCTACACTGATAGTGTGCGATTCATTTTACTGTGTCCAGTCTTACAATGAATACCTTCACTATTGGGGCCAGAATGGGTTTAGAGACTCCAAAGGTTGCACAATAAAGCACAAGTTGCTTTAGGAACAAGTGGCAGAGCTGAAAAAAGGCTCACATGATTCATATGTTGAGTCATCAGCATGTTGGCGTGCACGTTGAAGGGAATTCATTGGCTGATGAAGCCGCCAAGGTGAAAGTGAGAACTGCTGCTGTTGCTGCAATCACTCGTTCTAGCACGTGAATAGACGGACAGATAATGGTAGCTGTCAACGCTAAGCATAATAACAGATCAGCCTTACCAAAAGGCTTTCCACTCAAGTACTCCTACAAGTAAGATGTGCAAAATATTCTGTATTCTCAAATTCCAGGAGTGGAGGATAGGGTAATACCAAACATAGATCGCAGATTAGGTTTAATTCTAGCTGCAAATGAGGGTCTGGGTTCAGCACACGCAGGTATTATTGCAACAGTTTCATTATTGAAACAACGTTATTGGTGGCCAGGTCTTACCAAACAGACCAAAGGCTTTGTTCTTAAGTGCGACATCTTTCAGCAGACGAAGGGTTACACTGTAGCACGCCCGCCACAAACACCACTACTGATATCAGACAGACCTCTCACATGTGTCTATTGGGACCACTGCAGCCCCATACAATCTGACGGGGCTTACAGGTATATCTTGGTGGCAGTGGATTCATGCTCTAGATTCCTGTGGGTTTGGCCCCTGCGCTCAGCTGACGCTCGAACTGTTATAAAGGATTTGCGAGTCTTTATAGGGACATACACAATTGGCACATTACATTCTGACCGTAGCCCTGCGTTTAGCTCTCAGTCTTACAAAGAAGCTATGAGAAGTTTGGGTGTGGTCTTGCGGACCTCCTCTCCGTACCATCCTGAGGGAAATTCGATTGTGGAGAGGTAAAACCAGGACTTAAAGCAATCATTAACAGCAAGGGTATTAGGCTCAGTTGGCAGTTGGGTCAATCATCTATACGTTGTCCAGAGGGCAATTAATAACATGCCAAGAAGTTCCCTAAGAGGCCGTACTCCATATGAGGTCCTGTTTGGGATGAAAATGTGGTTACCCGACCTCGATTGTGGCAGCACAGTGGCGGATGAAAAAGCATTTGACATCAATGATCGTTTGGCTGTTTTACAGGAACTCAAGGAATTCCGGGCATTACAAAGCAATGTCCAAGTAAAACACACCGCCACTGGGGAAGTGAAAGCTGTTCCGGCAAGACCTGCCTGGGTCCTAAAGATCAGGGACCTAGTCAGAGAAAAGATTGTGGACAAAAAAGAATGTGGGCCATCTTACAGAGCATCTGTACCTGTCCTGGCTATTGAAGGAACAAGAACAGCACTTCTTCCACCCCTTGCCAGCAAAAAAGATAATAGATTCATCTCCATCGATCTGATCAAACCACACCATGTGGCCGATACTGAATAGCAGGCCGTGTGGGCTCCTGGATAATCGCCGATCTCCTCTCGCTACCATACAGGAAGTTCACACAGAAAGACTAATAACGTTTGAGGATACGAAGTAATGGAGTTACCAACAATGGAATGGAACTCATGCCTTTTGAAATTGAACAGCATTAAAATACAAATGAAACACAGATCTCAATTCAGCCTAATACCGACATCTATGTGAATATGTTATGAAACTAGTCATCTGTCAGTTCTGCACAACCTTCTGAGCTACCAAAGATAGATTAAACTACGTCTGGCTACTTCATCGATTTTGACACCTTTTCTTTGGATCCGAGTGAACCTGAGTCACCGCCAGCTTCTATTTCCCACAAAGAAAAAATATATGATCTCTACCTTTGGCTGAAAAAGACTCACTTTGTTACTCCCTGGCTACAGCTGTGGATTGCAATGGGTCTACTTTTCCTAGTCCTTTGGATAAGTGTAGTGACTGTCTTTTTCCTGCTCCTGAATGGACACTATCTCCCAGAATGCTCCGCAGTACAACATGTAAACTTGGTCCTGAAACCACATACATCATCTCATCGTGAACAAAGAGACCTGTCCTTTATGAACATTACAGCAGTTCCTGTTCATGAAGGAATAGTTTGGGATAGGATTTCAGATTATGTATATGGTCCCACTGAACTTTTGAAAATACCACATTTATTTAAAATTTCTTTGAATGATATCATCACCTCCAGTACTTTCTCTGATAATTGGAACTTTGAAACTGTAAATTCTATGCTGTCTGATTTAGAACAATCTGCCGCATTCTCTAGTAATGAATTGTATGATGATACATCTGATTTTGGCACCATGTATTGTTACCAACACTATGGTCATCATTTCTTGCACAAAGCAAGTATCCCACGTAATGTTTTCACTTATCATCAATGTGAACATTGCCCAACACCACCGAAAGGTAGGTCACTAACGTTTGCACAGAAGTTTGCTTATTTTTCTGAGTTTAACACTTCAGACCCGTCATCTTATTATTATAAGGTTGCGCCTACACCTGCAAGGAAAAATATGCTCACCAACACGAAACAGATCTACTCTGCTACCTTTATTTCCAAGCTGTCTTTATAGGGTTTCGACTTTTGGAGGGACACCATAGACACAAAATCTGTCTGGGGGACTAAAGATTGGCAAGTTCAGGGAACTGAGGCATTATTTAGAGCATGTCTTATACCACAGCAGATTATCATCCTGAACAACACAGTGCAACTGACTTCCTGTCTTGGACTAGCCAAGATTAAGGACCTGAACACACCTCAGATTCTCTCACTCACACACTTTGAGGGGTGACGTAACTATACACAACATAGTGATGATAAGCTAGATGACTTTATACATGATGGTTCATACAATTCTTCAGACCCCAATTGGAAGGGATCATTGGTTTGGCCTATTGACACAAATAGGTGTCAGTCAAGATTCAGGGGTACCGCCGAAGGGTTTCGTATCCATAGGCCTGACCAACGCTGTGTACAGCAAGAACACTCGGGGTGGGGACAACTTACAGTGTTGGGAAGTTATGCCTAGAGTGGCTTAAAACCTCAACACTGTCCCAGGTGAAACAACACTTTTCCTTACTATCAGATTACATGGATCTTAAGGGTTTTTGTGTTAGGTCCCCAGAAACCACGGCAGAAACGCTTCTTATATGCTATTTACAATGAAGTATGGAAACTCTCTCAACAGGAAGCTGCAGAGAGATTGTGTGAGATTGACAGGGTTAACCTAGAAGAGGCTTTGGTAGTGGTCGACAATGGCATGACTACACTGACTTCCAGGATTTATTCACTGGGCAACATTGTGTCTTCTGCAATAGATATAATAGAACAGAATTTGTCTATTCTTCAACATGGACAATCGCAATTGAAATCCATTCTATTATTGAGCTGGACACTATAATCATTGCGCTCTTGTCACATGCCCTGGTGGTATGTCAACAGTATGTCTCTGTTTTCTGCATACAATCTAACAGAAAGACAGACAACAATGGCACGAGGAGAGGCCAAATATACAATGCTGCACATTGAAAAATTGGAGCAATTACCTTTTACCGTGGCTGAGTCACCCTCCATAGAATGGTTAATCCATTGCCATATTACACTGCCAGTCACAAGATTCCAATTTCAATATTGACTACAGTATCACCAAGTAGGCAGGTATGAAGCGTTGGGTAAGAAATACATACATGAATCTTGGGAATTACCTTACAGATTTATATGCAGAAATAGGGACACTGAAGTCTTTCTCAGCTGTTCAGACTGTGAGAATTCATTAAGTGGGTCTCTAATTTGTAAGGATATTATGCTTCACGGAGCTTGTAATGCTTTGGCTGCAAACCCATCATGTCACTTGAAAGGATCCCCAGCTGCTGTGATTCATCCGGTGTTCAAACTGCTCTCGAATGGGAGTTATTTGATGTTGAATGATCAAGGTTGGTTTTTTTTTGTCCTCATATGCCACAAAAAGATAAGAGTCATGCTCTAGGGATGGTCTGGGAGGAAACGGATGGACACGGCCCCTTAGTTATGGACTCTGTTAGTCAACCTTCTTCAAACCAGTAGTGGGAGAGTCCACCACCATTCTCAGCAACTGATGAAAAATTGTCTTAATACTTGGACTTTCCATTGTACATGCCCCTAGAATACACCCCCTCCCCCCTATTATACTTTACTTCAGATACTATTTAAGAGAAAAGGTGCCCACATTCTTTCCCTCTCTTCCAAGCCAGATTGGCAATCAAGTCTCGCAATGTGACTAGCGGAGGATTTCCATCCCTCACAGGTGGGTTGTAAATCCGAAATCCATTTTAAACAGATTTCTCGCCATGCAATAACTACTAAAATAAAAATTAACTGAGCTCTGAGCTTCCCCAAGCGAACCCCCTCTCCATCCAGTGTTCCAAAAACAATTAAAGGGAGGCTTACCTTGATGCTTATGCCCAATATTCTAGTCAATACTTCCCCCACTTCCTGCCAGAAGGACTGGATAGCCGGACACTGGCAGAAAAGGTGAACATCATCCGCATTCTCCAGAGCGCACTTCGGACAGTACCTCCTCTTACGCCACACATCTTTACTATCTTCTTTGGCGACTAGTACGCCCTGTATAATGTAAATAAGTGATTCCTCCTGAGTGGTGCAGATTTCACTGAAGACCAAAGTATTGACACAGATACTTGCTATAAGTGTAAGATGTTGCAGTCCGGCATGCCCAGATTCCAGCTCTCCTCCGGCAGGGTCGGGGGCCATCCTCTCCCTGTACCAGGACCCAATACCATCTAGATATTTCCTTCTTGTATTTCTGATTACTTTGTAATTCATCTTCAATTTCTGATTCCAGCCCCCAATGCGACTGAGCTCGACAGCAGCTTGCTAATTGATAATATTTGAATCTAGACAGTTCATATTCCGTGCTTCTCTGTAGCATGTCCCAGGATACCAAAGCTCCTCACTCAACTAGCTATCCCCACCTTTCTATACCCACGGCTAGCAAAGGGGCTGCTAAACTATCTTGGAGACACAAAGGGGTCCCCAGAGATTTCCAAATTGGAGCTTTGGCACTGTAGTATGGAATTCCCAAAATTCTTTTGACTTGTATCCATACTTTACATGCTGTAGTAAGAATTTTAAATTTGATCTTTTGAAAGAATTTGGGATGGCCAGATTTTTATAAGAAAAGTTTGCCTTCCTCAGAATGATTTTTGGTTAAAGGTTAAAGCCCTTAAATATGGCTGGGTATTCTGGGTGTTCATTAGCAATCTCCTTATGTTTTTCAAAGAGAAGGCCCAGTAGTATAGTTGAAAGTCTGGGAGCGCATTTCCACTATCCACCTTTTTCTTTTGGAGTTTTTTCCATGCAATTCTTACACTCCTATTCCTCCAGATGAAACTGCAAAGTTCTCCCTGTAATTTTTGTAACCATTCTGGCTTGAAATGTAAAGGGAGGGTGTTGAAAATAAACGTACATTTTGGGAGAATCATCATTTTTACTATGTTGGTTCTTCCTAGAATGGAGATCGGAGGGGGCCCACAGGTGCAGAAGATTTTTGGTTTCTGTCATAATTCTGTCAAAATTGATGTGTGCCATTTCATCCAGATCTTTAACCACCCGAATCCCCAAACATCTAATTTCTACCTTCCCTAAAGGATTATCCAGCGGCCCATTCCAGGACATAATCTTGGTCTTGTCCTCATTAACTAAGTATCCGAAGACTTTCCCAAAGTTATCTGCTACTTCCATTATTACTGGCATTGATATATTAGAGTCATTTGTACAAAATATTAAGTCATCTGCGTACAAGGCTTCTTTTTTGTCCATCCTAAATAATGAAAAGGTAAGATTCTTTGTTCTGTTCTTATTTTTCTAGCTAGTGGCTCTAAATATATATTAACTAACAGTGGCGATAGAGGGCAGCCCTGCCTTGTACCTCTTCTTATGTGAAAGAGGGAAGTTAATGAGCCATTAACCAATATCCTTGCTGTAGGTGCATAATAAATGTTTTAATTGCCCTAAGAAATTGTCTCCCTAATCCATTTTGCTCCATTACTTCATATAAGTAAGGCCAACTAACTCTGTCAAAGGCCTTAGCGTCATCAGCCATTATTATAGTTAGGGGAATCCCTCAGACCACAGCCACATCGATTGCACAGACCAGATCCTGAGTTACTTATGAGAGCTGTCTTCCCTTCATGAAGCCTTTTTGGTTTTCATGTATTATATCACCCAAGACCTTGTCCAACCTTTTAGCAAGAATTTGAGTAAATATTTTATTGTCTGAATTAAGCAAGGATATTGGTCTATATGCCTCACATTTGTTTGGATCTTTATCAGATTTAATATCAGATTTAAGTATTAATGTTATAATCACCTCATGCCAAGAAGAGGGGAGGGGAAGTTGTTCCATATAAATCAGATTCATTAACTTAAGCAGGAATTTTGTAAGTTCCTCCCTTAACACCTTAAACACCTCGGGGCATATTTACGTTCCCTGGCGCATCCCTGCATATCAGCAGGGATGCGCCAGGGAAAGTGCGTCACGCAAGTTTACCCTTGCGCCACGTCCGATGCGCCGCATTTACAATGCGGCGCATCGTGGTGCAAGGATAAGCAGATGCGTGACGCATCTGCCGGCGGAAGGTTGGCGCAGTGCTGAAGTTGTGTCGCAAGCGCGACGCAACTCAAGCACTGTTCCAACCTTCCCTATCCCTAACATGGTGCGTCAATCCTTACGCCTGCTTGAAGCAGGCATAAGGATTTGACGCACCAGCGTCGGAAAAGTGACTGCGTGAAATCTTGTAGATTTCACTACATCACTTTTCCGAGGCGTTCCTACGCCGGAACGCCCCCCCCTGCGCCGGTACGCCCACATGAAACCTGACGCAGGTTTCATGTGGCGCAGTGGTTTACTACGTGACGCATCTCCCTAGATGCGTCACGTTGTAAATATAGCGCAACGCGGCGCATGGTTTGCGTCGCCGCTGCGTCACATGCGTGACGCAACAGCGGCTCAAAAGTGGCGCAAGGGGCTTGTAAATATGCCCCTCGTTTGGCAGACCATCTGGGTCTGGTGCTTTCTAATTTCTTAAGTTTTTATGATCTTATCTATATCCACACTGGTAGTTTCCTGATTTAGGGATGCATTTTGATCTATACCCAGGCTGGGGAGATTATCCTGCTGTAACCACTCCCTGATCTTCGTATGTGCAGCTGTTGTATCATCCTTGTATACCTCTTGGAAAAAAACTAAGAAGGCCTCCCCAATAATCAGGTTCTCTTGACATCGTTCTTTGGTCACACTATTTACTACTTCCTTAATTTCATTTCTAATATTGTCTTGCCTCACCTTCTAGGCTAACAACTTCCTGCATCCTTCTCCGTATTCATAATGTGCCAACTTGCTAGTCTTCCACCTTCTCTGCCCGTTCCCCTCAAATTATTCTAATAAAGATTCCTTTGCGTCCCTTAGATTACTTTGAAGTTCTACCATTATAGTGGCCTGTACACAGTCTGCTAATTTATCGTGAATTCCCTTAATTCTTGATTCAATTTTTAGAAGTTTGGTCCTACCCTCTTTTCTTTTGTATGCTGCAAAACTGATAAATCTTCCACAAATGTAAGCTTTATGTGCATCCCATACAATATGCCATGGGCCGAGGGCTCATTTAACTTAAAAAATTCAACCGTATCGACCTTTAAAGCATTTACCACATCGATATCCCCTAGGAGGGTTCTATCTAAAGCCCATCTAGCCTGGGAAGGAGAATTCTCTAACGAAATCTCCAATTTTACCGCTGCATGGTCTGATAGGTGCATTGGTTGGTGTATTCTACTAATGTTCTTTTTTGCTTTACCATCCATTAAGAAAAAATCTATTCTAGAGGAGTGAGAATATTTTTTATTCTCAAAAGTGTATTCTCTTTTTAGGCCCTCCTTTAACCTTCAGGTATCCACTAGCCCAAGGTTCTTTATTAATTGATGTAAACTCTCTCTCATTTTTGGTGAGTGCACTGTGGGCCTAGTAGTGGATTTATCCAGTGCCGGGTCCAATAAAGTGTTAAAGTCTCCTCCCACTATTATAAGGTATTCCATTTCAAGGAGGTGATGATATAAATCCCAGAGTGGGGATGGGTCATCGGTGTTAGGACCATAATACCCTACAAAAGCGTAACCTATGTTATATATCTTAACATTACAGATTAGCCATCTGCCCCCTGGGTCTGCAATGGTGTTTTCCAACCTGACTTGTGCGGAACTTTTAAAGATAACTGCCACTCCTTTTACATTACACATTTGGTTAGTACATGCAAGATGTGTAATCCATATATTCCTCTTAAGAATTTCGTCCCATTCTTCCCAGCGTAAATGTGTCACCTGCAGTATTATAACATCCTTATTGGATAATTTAAGTAATTCTAGGATCTTCATTCTCCTACCGCTAACCCTTAACCCATTCACATTCCATATCAATACCCTTAATTCATGGGTCTCTTTATTATCTGTCATCATTAATGTATATGTAGGTGCACCATCTTCTACTGATATTCAGCTCCTTTGTACACTGAGGACTGCAATTTTTTTTTAAATGTTCCCCTCTATGCTCCCAAACCCATGCTCAACTAAATTACCTAAGAGTTTATACTTTCCCCTGCATCCCTCCCTTCCCACCCCGGGGAACCCTCCCATCATCCAATCTGGGTATTCCATTATAGCCTTTGCGCTCTTTTCTCTGGTTTTATTTTATAAACCTTCCTGAGCCTTTATCTGTGAGATTAAATTTTCCACCTCAGACACCTCTTTCATACTATACATTTTATTGTTCCACATTACTTTCAATAATGCTGGAAATTTTAGCTGGGCGTTTGCTCCCAAGGTTTTGAGCTCTTGAATGTATCTCCCCAGTTCTCATTGCCGGGTTTGAGTAACTTTCGCAATATCAGACCTTATAGTAAAGAACCAGTCATTATTCTTTAACTGTTTTGCTTTGAGGGCTGCTGTCAGAATCACCTCTTTGATCGCATAGGAGCGAAAATGTATTATGATCTTCTTTGGCTTTGCTGTTTCAGGGTTTCTCTTAAAGGGGTCTTGATGTATCCTCTGAATATCTAGTTCCAAACCGAACCCTAATGCTTCCAGGATACATTCCTTTATCAGGTCAATAACAAAACATTTTATGCTCCCCCTTTCTGTGCTCTCAGGAACTTTTAGGAGTGTTAGATTGTTTTGTCTCGAATTATTTTCCAGAGCCTCCAATTTATCTCCAATCTCTTTTTCTCCCATTTTTAATGTTTGGATATCCTTATGATTACACTTTACTTCCTCTTGCAGCGCCCCTATAGATACTTCCATTTTGGCTACCCTTTACATAATATTAGCCAATTTTTCCTCTAGGTTTATGCAGGCATCTTGAATCTTTGCCTGGTTCCTCTCCGAAGTCCAAAACGTTTCTTTTATATCTCTCGATAAGGACAGCAAAATATGACTAATGTCAGTGCCCACCACTTCTGGGTTTCTTGGGGTGCATGCATTCTCTATATCTATATCAGGGGCTACTTGAGGGCCCTCTACTGGTAGGTCATCAACCTGTGAGAAACCAGCAAGTACTGAAAATTGGTTAGAAATAATGAGGGGATGGGCCTCATGATGTGAGACCCCTGATGTTTCCATATTAGATGGAGCCTCAGGACTATTTGCCCTGCTTGTTGGAGCAAAACTAGAAGTGCTGCTCTGGATTTCCATCTCCTTAATTTTAAAAAAAGATCTCAGTGAGGGGGTAATTTTAAGTTCCCTCCCGAGTTACTAACTGGTGTCAGTACCGCCTTTACCTCTCTCCGAGGTGGTCTTTGAACCCTTGGTTGTGGGGGGGCTGAAAGTAAGTGATTATCTGAGAGGACCCAGAGGTGGAAATCGTTGCCCCTTCAGATACCTGGTTCTGATAGCCTCCACCAGCCCCCTGCGCTTGCTCTGCTTGTTGCCCCCCAAAATCAACGTCCTTAAGGCATACTTGTTTTTCCTGGCCTCACTGGAACAGGTGCCGCTTAATCACTGTTTGATCCGTGGAATCCGTCTCAATCTCACTTCTTGATTGTGCTCCTACACCCCTTGTCATGCCGGAAGTCGTGTGAGGCTTAGAGTTTTTTTTTACTGCGCGTTTTAGCGGTTTTCCTGGGGGTCATGTGGATTCTGTTGGTCTCCCTTCTCACCAGCTGCTCTACAGGGGTCGGAGTACTCTGAAACTCCGACCGGCCTGTGCTGATTCTGCCCGGGAGCCCCCAGAAGCCGATGCATGCAGCTGCGTGCCTATCGCAGCAAATCTGCAGAGCAGTGAGATACCAAGGAAAACCAACGATTGTGACCGCCACTGTGGCTGACACCACCCCCGCAAGATGGAGGGAGGCAGAGATCCAAGGGTGGAAAGGAGACGGGAGCGAAAATCCGTTGAGTATACGAGGCGAGGTAGGCTTAGTGCTCAATATGCGGTCTCATTTTGGCCGGAGATATGGAGCTCGTGGCCGGCATGCTAGCTGGCTGCCATGTTCCCCCTCAGGATGGGGCTCTGAGCTCTCGCTGAATATTAACACCGAATGATCAAGTCTGTTGTAGGATGCTGCCAGGCATCGCATATCTGGTCACAGTAAGTTACAGGGTTACCTGTTGTACGCAAGCATTGTTTCCACTGATCTGCGCAGTCAGATCGCCACTATGGCCTTCGTTGAATGTTTCCCTTATATGGTTTGATTCTCTGAGCAGACTGAAAGCCATACTTTTAAAGAAGGATGTGGCCTTAAGCTCATCCCGAGAGACCTTTGATCTCCAGGTTGCAAGGACTTCGGCTGAGATACAGGCAAGGTCTTCGGCTGAGATACAGGCACTAGTCCAAACTAACTTTCCGCTCCTTTCTGGGAAATGGTACATCTTATCTTTAACATGTCTGATATGAGTAGGATAGCACACCTATTTAAGAGCATAGGTTCTGGACCATTGAGCACCTTCCAGATGATCTTCGGAGTTATTCCATCATTTATACACTCCATATTGGGAAGCGTTTTTTGAGGGCTTCCGCTGGTCCTACTACTTGTAGTGGGTAGCCTGGTTTTAATTTTCCTGCTACGCAATGGACGTACCAGCCTCCAAAGATATTGAAAAAGCACTCTTGGTGTGAGGTTGGCATGAACGTATGGTACTCCATCTGGGCACACATCGGCTTTGAGAGCTAAGTGAGCATTGGTTCCTATCGTTCAGATCAGTCTGGGTTGACTGCGTCTTGCCTGTGCTCCGCTGCCTATTCCGCGGAAACGATGCATGTTGGACATATGTCAAACACTTCCATCGGTTGCGCCTTAGGACGTGGACGTACCGCTGGACCCATTAAAGGCCCACGTAGTGCAGTGTCCTCAGCGTATTCCTATGCTGATGACGGCATTCTTAGAGCCACCACAGGATGCTTCAGCTGCTGTCGGAATGGACACCGACTCTACAACAGGCTCAAAGGGGTCGAGTGCTTCCTCAGCAGCCGCTGTGGGAATCGGAGAAGATCACCTTTTCTCCATTGACCTAATCCAAGAGGTGTTACAGGGGCCGTCATCTGCGAAGGCAAGCAGCAGTGATGTTGCATCTCCCACACAGGACACATAAACATTTGGCTCTCCGTGTGATGGGAACAATTCGACCTTTTCCAAAGCAACCCAAATTGGAAATTCGACAACACCCTTTTTGTTTCATTTTTCTCTTTTGCTCTCACTGAGCACTATGGCTTTCAGCGTGCTCAGTTGGTCTAGCAGTATATGGACTATTTTTCCTTCATTTTTAACACATGCCATATTTTTAGATGTTTTTATACTCATATTTTAGTAATGTCTTTTAAGGTTTTTAAACAGGCATATTTTAGCATTGGTTAATTTTGTCGTCCAGTCCGATGAGGAGTGGGTGTTATGAACCCCAATGTACACCAATATAGGCCTAGGTAGTTGCATGACCTTTTACCTACATTTGTCCTACCTTGCTCTACATAACAGCTCTGGTGCTGACCTTTTACCTAGTAATGTGCAGAATAAATGTTGTGTGGTTTTCTTCAAAAACTAGCCTAATTTATTATGCATGAGGATTCTTAGTATCACAGCAGGATTACCATCTTCTGCATAATAACTCTGTACAAAAGTCACCACTATTGTCATCCTTGGCCGATAAGCCCACAGTACCGTGACACATCTAGGAAGAGCCCCTATGGGTACCCTTGGGATATATAAGTACCACATCTTCGCTGGGCAAACCAGAGGAGAAGCTTCCATGCTGACACGAGACGCTGAAGTCCCTGCACGCAGACACTACAGCACGCAGTGGTCTGACATCCCTCGCGGGGAGTCCAAATCGAGATCAAAACGGGGTCCTTCGTTCTCTCCCAGGGGGATTCCTGGCTTTTACACCTACATACATGCTAGGTACACTTAGTTAAGGTTTGCATCCTAGGAGTATTCATGATTACTGCCATGTATGTACATGCCTGCATATATTCACTCTTTTAGCACCATGGTAGAATTCTACCTTTTATTTACTCTGTTGGTGCATATAATCGTGAATATATGTTTCTGTCTAATGGTTGTTGCAGCACACGTATTTTATACTAGAATGACGCTGGTTCAATAAATGCTTATTGAAAATGTCCCCACAATTTATTCTGTGTATCTCTCTGAGACAAAGTGAGCACGAGTGACTGAGCGAAAAGTACTGTACTGTTTCCACGATCCATGAGGGTAAGGGTTGTCATGTTCGATAGTTGCCAGAAACTATTCGCTCCTTGGTAAGGTTGTGGGGCTTATAGTGGTACTGTGAGCTAGCTGGTCTACAGACTGACATATCCTTTGGGGGTGTCTGGAATCAGTCTGGACACCAATCCCTTAGTTTATGTTGTCTAAACGTGCAGATCCTATATAGATTTGTAGGAACTTCACAACAATACTAGATCAAGTTCACTCAGCAACTGCTTTTACTAAATTAGATCTCAGACTAGAGTATAACCTAGTGCAGATCTGAGAAGGAATCAATGGAAAACTGTCTTTAGAAAGTGGTGGTGGGCCTAATTCATGTAATTTTGTGTAGTGTAATTATGAAAAATTACAGAAATATGGTGCAAACTTAAGTGCAATTGCGCACAATACATCTTGCACTCACAAAAATTACCTGTACGGCCCGTTAATTTCAACTCGAAAATAAAACTTTGAGTTGATTTCCGGTTGCTTGTGTTAAAAACACTGCAGCTTGCATTCAGATTTGAATTTTGACCTCAAATATTATCCCAACTTTCTGCTGGGGTTAAAAATCTACCTGAGATGTGTGTTGACCGCCCATGTTAAAGGAACTACTGCTCATGTTCAAAACACTGCTGTTCATTTTCCAATTTGTAGTTTCATGATAAAAAATTACTCGAACTGTCAGCTTGAGTAAAAACACTACCTGAAATGCCCCTAGAGTTCATTACCTGAACAGTATATCTGACATGAAAGTTGCTTCCCAAAAGGTATGTGACGTGTGTAATGATGTAATCTCTGTAATTTCATGTAAATTTTGTTATACGGAAATATTACAATTATACCAATTACTCCAGCGTAATTAAAATTTCACCCAGATCTATTCACAACCAAATTTGGCTTCTTTGAATACCATATAATTTTATGAAAGTGTTTTCACAAAGAATTCTACCTATAATTATGTTGTTAGTAAAAGGAATGAAGTTTAACTGGACATCAGAAACAGACAAACCTTTCTTCACCCCAATGCAAGTCAACAGTTCCTTGTGGAAGCAAGTTCTCCCTACAGATAAAAAAAGATAACAGCCGTGCTACTACTCCTCGTTAAGCATAGAATAGCTATTACCTACCTTAATGGCCTTGTCCAATGACTAGAATCTGGCTAAAGAGTGTAGCATACTGTGAGGATCCATCTGAAACATTTTCACCCATGTTACTAATCAAAAGCAGACCAAAAGATATGTGGGACCCACTAAGAACATATTTAGCTAATAGCTACAACCCTGCACCCTTGACCTCAAGAGCTGTGTCTAAGAATGACTGTAGAAGCATATAGATACATTATTGGATATGATACTGATTACTCTTATTTAACATATCATGGATGATACTCACATAGATAGCTCAGTCCTTAAGACTATTGTTATCTTTAAATCACTATACTGTGGTGGATTCATATATTGTTCTTTACCTAACCTGTCAAATTGCAAGTCACAACTGGTTAAGGATTTCTTTTGTTGTATGCCAAACATTTTATGTTCCACCAAGATTTAAAATTGTATTGAAATGTCACAATACTTTTGATGTAATAAAATACAATAAATACATTTAAAAACAAATTCTATGTGAAAGAGGATGCTTCCAATCTAGCTGTTGAGGCTATTCTTTCGTAAAGACATAAGGAGATAAGGCAACTTCATCCTGTGGCATTGTTTTCAAAGAAGAATTCATTAGATAAAAAGAATCATGCAACTTATGATAAGGAATTGTTGGCAGTCCATGCAGCTTTTCAGCGATGGCAGGATTATTTGATGGTAGCTCACCATTCAGTGACTGTAATCACAGATAATAAAAATTTACAATTTCTAAAGGCCATTCGAGCTTTGACCCTAAGACAACATTAGTGGGGAATTTTGGGTGGATATAATTTTGTAGACATGTACCAGCCAGGTCTGATGCATGAGAAAGCTGCTGCTTTATTACAGTTGGCTGACTCGGATAACATTCTAAGGGCCAGATGTACGACCATTGGATTTAGCGCCTCGCAATTTGCGACAAATTGCGAGTCGCAAATTGTGAGGCGATAAATCCAATGTACAACAGTGTCTCAGACACTGTTTGTGATTCCCAATGGGGTCGCAAATTGAAAGGCTCATGAATATTAATGAGCCACTCGCAATTTGCAAGCACATTGGGAAAGGCTGGCCCTCCCAGGGATGGTGGCCTGCTGGGCTCAGCAGACCAACATGTCTGGGACTGCTTTTCAATAAAGCAGGTTTTTTTTTTTTGATTGCAGCCCGTTTTTCTTAAAGGAAAACGGGATGCATTTAAATTTTTTTTAAACTTTTTAGTTTCATTTTTTAAGGGCAGGTAGTGGTCCCTGGAACCACTGCCTGCCCTTAAAAAATATTTTTAGAGCTAGTCACAAAGGGGAAGGGGTCCCCTGGGGACCCCTTCCCATTTGCAACTCCATTACCACAATCTTGAAGAGGGTGGTAATTTGCGAGTGTTTTGCGACCGCAATTGCGGTTGCAAAACATTCATACATGGCTAGGGACTCGCTATTAGGGAGGGAACGCCCCTTCCTAATAGCGAGTCGCAAAACCCTATTTTGCAAGTCGCAATTTTTTGCGTGTCGCAAAATAGGGTTTGTACATTGACCATGTAGGTGTTTGCATGCGCAAACGGGTCGCAAACTGGAGATGTACTGCACTAACCTGCACCAACTTTGGTGGAACACTCCAGTAAAATCTCAAGTAAGCATGTAATACAAACTGCATTTACCATAATGCTAAGGTGCGAACTGTGCTGGGAGGTGAAGCAGTGTGCTCCCACCCCTTCCTGTTTTGAAAAGGCTACCTTGAGCCATTGAGCTGACGAGCTTGTGGAGATGCACCTGTGCGCCTGTGAGAGGTACTGAGACCTGGAAGGATTGTGGCAGCCTGCTCAGCAACCCCATATAAAATTCGTTTTTATCTCTACTGATGACGGATGAAATCCAGAAACACGTGTCTAGAGATGTACAGCACTAACCTGCACCAACTTTGGTGGAACACTTCAGTAAAATCTCAAGTAAGCATGTAATTAGAACTGCATTTATCATAATACTAAGGGGCGAACTGTGCTGGGAGGTGAAGCAGTGTGCTCCCACCCCTTCCTGTTTTGAAAAGGCTCCCTTGAGCCATTGAGCTGACGAGCTTGTGGAGATGCACCTGTGCGCCTGTGAGAGGTACTGAGACCTGTAAGGATTGTGGCAGCCTGCTCCGCAACCCCATATAAAATTTGTTTTTATCTCTACTGATGTTGGATGAAATCCAGAAACACGTGTCTAGAGATGTACAGCACTAACCTGCACCAACTTTGGTGGAACACTCCAGTAAAATCTCAAGTAAGCATGTAATACGAACTGCATTTACCATAATGCTAAGGGGCGAACTGTGCTGGGAGGTGAAGCAGTGTGCTCCCACCCCTTCCTGTTTTGAAAAGGCTCCCTTGAACCATTGAGCTGACGAGCTTGTGGTGATGCACCTGTGCGCCTGTGAGAGGTACTGAGACCTGTAAGGATTGTGGCAGCCTGCTCAGCAACCCCATATAAAATTCGTTTTTATCTCTACTGATGACGGATGAAATCCAGAAACACGTGTCTAGAGATGTACAGCACTAACCTGCACCAACTTTGGTGGAACACTCCAGTAAAATCTCAAGTAAACATGTAATACGAACTGCATTTACCATAATGCTAAGGGGCGAACTGTGCTGGGAGGTGAAGCAGTGTGCTCCCACCCCTTCCTGTTTTGAAACGGCTCCCTTGAGCCATTGAGCTGCTGCTGTCAGACCCTCTCTCTCCACTCTCCCGGGTATGCTGAGTTTGAACGAGAGCCATCAGTTTGAGGGAGATGAGAGGCAGCTGAAAGCAGCAGCGACTGTGCACAGAGTGATATTTCAGGAAATATAGCCAAATGGTATTCAGCTGTTGGTGATGATGCGGAGGTCGACATTGACCAATAAAACCCGAACACGATGATAGCACACCTCATACCCAAATAAGTGGACTCCTGGAGCCTTACATGTGCTCAGAAGAAGATTTGTGTCTCAAGTACAACCTAGAATACGGCAGTAGCATACCTTATATCTAAATAACTGGACTTTTGGAACCTTACATGTGCTCAGAAGAAGAATCTTGTCTCCAATATAACCTGTGGAACACATATATCTGTGCATTTGAAAGAATTTGCATGAGCCCTGAAGAAGTCCTATAAAAGGACGAAATGCGTTGGCTACCCTATGGAGAACATAAAGAATAAAGATTAAAGGAATATTTTTAAGAAAAATCTTTCCTTGTAGCTGTCTGATATTTTACCTGTCCTATGTATCTGATTGTACAAGCTAGTGTGTGCTGATCAAACCTTGGTATATTGTTGATGTGGATTTTTTTCACATGTAAGAAACTATGAGGTCTTGTTTCTTTTTGATCTTTGCACCACAAAAATAACAAATTTCCCGGGACACGAATAAGTGCGGTTGTATATCCAAGACCTCCTCTTTAAATTGTTAATTCACTATGTAGCCTTGTCTACCAATGGGCCTTCCAGCCAGTAGGCCCAGTACTAGTCATGGGTACATGAAACAACTATTTCTGTGGTGTGTGTTGAATTGAAACATCATTTAGGCCATGGATGGCATTAGATTAAATTGCAAAATGTGTTTTTGGGGATATTCCATATTTTTTGCAAACAGTGTATAAGTGGGGTAATTATATTTGATCCCTTTGGAGGATGTGTGTTGTTGTAAAATTTCTTAGCACAGTTAATTTTCATTTTTGGCATTGTTGAATTAATGCTCTTTTTTCTGTGTCACCAATCCATGCCTCCTTTGTCTGGCCAGTGTGTAAGTGTGTTTGCCATAGGCCACCATTTGTCTTTGTTCCCCATGCTATGTGGCAAGTGGCCATTTTGTAAAGGCAGTGGTCGTGGTGGTGAGAAAAACCAGGGCACATCTGCTGCAAGTACAAATCCAATCACGGTGGAAGGTGATGATTAGGAAGAAGAGGGCGACATCTTCATGTAAAGCAGCCCTGTCCTCAGCAGTTCGCCAGCAGATTCGCACACCTCAACAACTTCACAATGGCACAAGATTCGGAGTGAGATGGAGACACCATGGCATACAGTGACAACCCCACCACAACGCACATTGAGCCTACCACCCCCATCTACTTCTCAAAAGACGCCTGTGTCAGTGGCCCCAGAAAAAAAGAAAATCCAGGCTACTATTACGGGCATGTTTAGGCAGGAGGGGCCTTACAAGCAGAACCACCCAACTGCACGTTTGCACATTGGGAAGCTGGCAAAAATGTTAGCGCTGGACCTCCTGTCTTTTTCTTTTGTGAAAGGAGTTGGATTCTTAGAATTTGTTGCAGCCATCTGCCAGAAATGGAAGGTACCAAGTCGGATCTATTTTGCCAGAATTGCTGTTCCAGGATGGCATCACAATGTGCTGCAGTTGGTTGGACAAGCTTTGCAGCAAAGTGTTGTTCACACCATCCACCTGTGATTTGATTATTTCTTTCTAAAGGTTTTTCAAGTAACTATAAACAGACACTTTGAGTTGAAAAGTAAATTGCCTCTCATGAATGAGTACAGCATTATGCACTATGGAGTGCAAGTTATGTATTGTGTTAAAATAATGAAGCCATGCTCATTGCTAGCCAACGCATCAGGTAGTTTGCTACTGTCTGCAGCTGGGGCAGCTGTAGGTGACAATTATCTATTTTTAAATCCAATGGCCTGCTCTTCTCCAAAAACATTTCTCTTTCTACCCTGACTCCAAAGAGGCAGCTGAATAATAAATAAGATACTACGTCACACACCTCACATATGAAATAGGGATATTAATATTATCCTGTCTTCCGAAAGTAGACGTTGGGGAAAATGAATCTGACTGACTGCACTACAGAGAAAGGAACGGGGTATATAGATTGTATTTGGCACATTCGTCATTGTGTGTCCCATATGCCAAACTTGACATCAAATCATGCACTTATTCCCACTTTACTCTGTGGCATTGTCCACCATCACATATTTCCAACAAATTCACTCACTGGGCAGTAAGCAAGGAAAGGAAACTTAATTAACTCTATTGCAGGGGGTAGGGTAGAGGGATTAGACAGGTAGGGTAGAGTTTTTTTATATAGAATAGAGGGGCCTCTACACTGAACATTGATTCCTTATCTTTGGCTTATTCAGTCACTGCACAAGTCAAAAGGGAAAAATGAACAGGTGTAAAATAAGTCTGTTATGGGAAACCATGGAATATATTCTGAATCACTTCACTTCACGTGGTTATTAAATTAAATGTGGCACTTGCCAAGAATGGATTTTCCAATTTGGTAGGCTAGGACGGAAGAACTTAGGAAAAAATGAAGGAGTAAAGTACTAAGAGGTGACTGAGTGTATTCGGTTTGCAATGCATTAAAAACATTGTAAATGTTGCATTAACAGAAGCAGACCAGACGCACATTGCACAGCCAACACTGCAGTCAAAAATTGACCGATACTACACTTCAGTCTTAAGTGGCAAAAAAATGCTATCGGCGGGGAGGGGGTTGATGATGAGTAATGTGTAGGATACATCTGGCTCACTTAACAAATACAGCGAGCAAGGGAGTAGAACAAAGAATAAAAATACCCCCACTTTGAACCATAACTTTGATAACCCTACATAAATAAAGTAAGCAAAGTAGGTGAGCAGCATGCTCCTCATTAGAAGAGCTGCCTTGCTTAATCACCCAAACAATCTAAATATTAATTCTTCCTTTCATTCTTCTAATTCAGCCATAGCCACCATGATAAAGCTTTACTTTCTCTCATCCAGTTTTTGCCAAAATTTCCAATCCGTTATCCATCCATTCAATTATCCACCCTTTCTTCTCACCATCCTTTCATCCATCCATCCCTTTTTAGTTTTTAGCCAGGGGTGGAATAATAGTCAATGAAATACATATGGTGTTGATTGGCAAATGCAATGGAAGTGGGACTTCATACTTTTTTCCCAGCCATGCTGCACTGTCATGGGAAACTGCTGGTACACTATATAAATAAACGAGACAGCAGCACACTACATTCGGTTGGTGGTCCATGATGACCATGGCCACTCTCTTGTGAACTCAACTGTGCTAGAGCATGAGCAGGAAAAAGAAAGCCTTCTCAACAAACATACATGGTGAATTTTATTTATAATACTAACTTACTTGGGCCTGCAATCCTCACAATAGACAGCACCAACATTCCTATACCCCAAGATTCTACCCTAAGTCCACAACAATCATAAAACCCAACATTAGGGAAATAATAATAATAAATAATAGGACTTACTGGGGTCAGCAGAGCCCTTGGCAGCGGCGCTGGTGGTCGGAGCCTGCTAACCAGCTACTCCCGGACCTGTCTCCTGAAAGTCCCTCTTCTTGCCCCTGGGTGCTGATGTAAGTAATGAAGAAGATTAAAAAAAAAGATTAGTGATTCAATAATAATCTCCACAAATTTTCTATGACAAGCAAACGCAGTCACATTGTAAGTCTCTAAAACAGATAGCCTATAGTACTAGTTTCGACTCGAGTCTTTCGACTATCGTTGAGTTGCCCATACTAAACCTGAAATCTCTATTCCAAATTTCCTTAACAAAAACTACATTTGGAACTAATGCATTGCAGTGAATGATCCTTGATTCTATTCCCATTTCTCAACCCCCTTGATGGACCCACTCAGTCTTCCTTTTTTGCAATGCTTAGATGCATACTACACATCGCTGTGAAATAAATAACTTGGAACTGTACAAGTTACATAAACAAAGTCACAGAGAGAACGCGCATCTCACTAATATCACCGATTCTCTTAGTGACAGGAGAACAGTTTGTAATGGCTTCAGCCAAAGTGAGCGCCGATGATTAGTATAATTAGGTAGCGCTGAGCACCTGCCTAGCAGAAACTAGAAACTGGATCACACAATAATATACCAACATAAACTAAGCGTAACTTACCTCTAAGTGTGAGCAGCATGCTATTAGGAAAATATTTTTTAGCATTGCAGAACACAAACACAACAAAAAATTAATACTGCACACAAAAAACAGTGCTGCCACCTCCTCCTCACCAAAGATTGCCTGGGGCTGCACACCGGAGCCTCAACGTAGCCTCCCTGCTTCTGCCATGGCGCTGGGTGGGTTTAGAAACAAAAAAAAAAGAAAAGGAAAGAAGAAAGATAAGGAAGTTAGGGTAAATAAACAAAAAGTCACAAAAAGCACAAAAAAATTCCCAAAAACATAAAATACAAAAAGACACATGCTAATATAAAAAATAAAAGGGGGAGGATTACACAGATAAAAGAGAGATTACATTTTAGGCCCAACACCATACAGAGAGCAGAAAAACAAGATGGCCACGCCCATGCGGACAGCGTGGTGCCAACCGCGCGAGATTTAGAAAGCGAGAATGTGCTTGAGAACTGCGTTGTGTCATTTGTGCGTGAATTGGAATGCGAGGACGAACTCCGTGTTACCATCGCAATGCAAACGGGCATACTGGCAAACTCCACCCACTAGGAGAAGTCTAGCGCAACTCCGCAAACTCCACCCTGGCATAGTAACTATATCTGCTGAATTTCAATGGTTTTGTATGAGTGAAATCTGAGCCTAACTATAACGTCCCTGGGACCCTTGTTTTTTTCAGTGAATATATATATATTCAATGAATATTCACTGAAAAAAACAAGGGTTACAGGGATGTTTTAGTCAGGATGACTTTGTACCTGCACAAAACCATTGAAATTCAGCAGTTATAGCTATACTTACAGTTATACATTTGTTAAGAAACTATAACTCGTGGCCTAAAGTTACTTAAAGGCACAAGTTGTAGTTTCTTTAGATAAGCATAACTATAAGTATAACTATAACTGCTCAATTTCTATGGTTTTGTGTGGGGAAAATGGCAGCCTAACTAAAATGTCCCTGTAACCTTTTTTTCAGTGAAATTCAATTTTTTTACCTTAAAGAAATGTATGAACCATAGTGAGTGGGTGAAGTTTTTTTTTTAACATTGGGCTTTGGTTCCACGGGTACCCGTGGGTACTCACTGGATCCATGAAGGATCCACATTCCTAGATATATATAAATGTATTTCTTTAATAGCTTCCAATCTACTGAACAGATTTACACAAAATTACAAAAAACTGTCTCTTTTTGGACCAAGATGTAGCTTTCTGCCAAATTTTCGGTAATTCTATTCAGCGGTTTGGGCTGTAGTCGTGTTCAAAAATGCAAAATCCCCATAGATATTGCATGGGAAAAAAAGCGTTTTGGGACTCCCCTTTTTCTCGGCACCCGCTTGACCAATCACCCCCAACCTTTCCATGTACATCTAGGCAAAGTAGGGCACTTTTTTCGGAAATTTTCATGAAGATTGATCAAACGGCACCAAAGTTATTAACAAAACAAAAAGTTGGTCCTGACTATAACTACCTACTGGCTATCGCCAGTAGGTGATATATATTTATATATTACCAACTGGTGATCGCTAGTAGGTAGTTATAGTTAGGACCTTGTTTCCATAGCAAAAATGTTTTTTGTTTTGCTAACAACTTTTGTGCCGTTTGATGAATCTTGACAAACTTTTCAAAAAGTTCGACACTTGCTTCAGCTGTTGTCTGGAAAGTTTTGGGGTGATTCATCAAGCAGAAGCTGAGAAAAAGGGGGTCCCAAAATGCATTTTTCTCCTGCAATTTCCCCATAAGGATTTTGAACACAACTACAGCCCAAACCGCTAAACGTAATTACACCAAATTTGGCAGAAAGCTAGCTCTTGGTCCAGAAAGAGCCTTTTTAGTAAATTGGTGTAAACCCCTTCAGTAGATTTGGAGTTATTTAAGAAAAAATACATTTGTATATCTAGGCATGCAAATCCTCTGCAGATCTGACAGATCCCATGTTGAGATCTGATTGGCTGCCAACACTTCAACCAGGAAGTATTGGCAGCCATCTTGGGACTCGGACTTCTCCCAAGAGAAAAGGCAAAAAAAAACATAAGGGGCAGGGTAGGAGTACACTGACCCCCTAGTCCTGTTGGTGGGGTCCCACAAACATTTTTTTTTTCAATTTTGCCCAAAATAGGGCTGGATCCATGAATCCACAGAAAAATTGGGGAAAAAACACAAGTGCAGTCTCCTGCGCTTGTTTTCTATATGCTCAGTGGGTGGGCCAGGTCCAGGGGGTTTCCTTTTTATTGTGATAGGGGTGTGTTGTCAGTGTGGCCCCCTCAACAGGCCACAGGGAGTTTAAGTGATTTGGCCTCAATCACAAAATATGGAACTGAGGCCAAATCTATGGAGATGATGTGGTGACCTCTTGGGAGAGGATGTGGTGTGCCACATCTGCCGACTATGGAGCTTGGAAACTGGGTTTGAGTTTCTGCGTTGGCTTAACATCCTTGATTCTGGGAAAATCACTTAATCTCCCTGTGCGTACAAAAATGAGTGTGTCCTTGTGTAAAGGAACTGATGCTAATGTAAAGTGCTCCAATACCTTTGGGTGATGTTGGTGTTGTATAAAACTGCACAAAAAAACTGAAAGAATCACAGTGTTAGGCTGGTTTACAGTAGTGAACATAAAGAAAAACATTGAATCGGCAACCACATTAAAAAGCCTAGTTTTGCCATGGACACCAAGGGGCAAACAGACTTTGGTGACATCAAGACTCAGCCTAGCTCCTTTGAAGAGAATTCAAGTTAAGTAACAATGGTGCATGGAAACAATTCACCAGTGAATGCGGAATAATTAAGAAGTGTCCAGATGGGAGAAATTTGAAGAAATAGAGTCCCAATCTATGAAATGAAAAGCAACAAGGTGAAACCCGAAAAGTTCAATCATTTCGCACAGGAGAAACAAGGCTATGCAATTACAGCAGAAGATACAGGTACTTTAGAAGCTATGACATGCCCTGTGATAACGCATATCTGATTCACTTTAGGTCTGATTTTCCAGCTATAAACACCATTGCCGAACGACCACATATGGTGTAAATACCTACACATACCTCACTGACCCATACAGCCACTCACACACCACACACCTGCAAAACCTCTCATACACCCACTCACAGACCCAAACAGCCACTCGCACACCCACTCAGTGACCCATACAGCCACTCACACACCCACTCACTGACCTATACAGCCAATTGCTTACCCACTCTCAAAGGTTACAAGTTACAGTTATGAAATACAATTTTTTTAAAAACATGGAAATTCACTAAAGACAAACCAAAGGTAACAGGGATGTTATAGTTAGGTAATAACAGTACAAAAACATAGAAATTCACTGAAATCAACAAAGGTTACAGGGATGTTATAGTTAGGAAATAGAATTTAAAACAAACTCAGAAATTCATTGAAAAAAACAAAGGTTACAGGGTTGGTATAGTTAGGCTCAAATTTTATATGCACAAAATGTGTGTGAGTGAGTGTCTGAGTGGTTGTGTGGGTGTTTGAGTGGTTCTGTGGATGATGTCATCAGTGATGTCAACAGTGATGTCACTGGCCATGTAATGAGTGATGTAATATGTCATGTCATAAGCAGTGCATTGTGGGGGCGTAAGTTATAGTTAGCTCAGGTAACTATAATTGCTAAATTTCTATGGTTTTGTGCGTGTGAAATCTGAGCCTAACTAGAACGTCCATATGCTATGGAACTTGTAAAGTGGTGGATGAAATATCCATCACGTTTGTGACAGAGAATCCCATCAGCCAAGATTGTAATAAGGCCCTAAGCCTTTTGCCATTTCTACAGCAGGAGTGATCGCTCTGATTGACTGTCAGCAACATGAGAAAAATGTTGCTGGCAGCCATTACTATCAGGAATAACGGAGGACAGCGCCTTCCACATTCCTGAAATCGAAGCAAAAACTACAATTCCCATGAGCCCTAGGCATAGAGGCTCATGGGATAAAAGAATACGGGGCACGCCGGGGCTGCGTGCGTAATTCCAGTTTGTTTCCGGATTGACGAACAATCCGTGTTTCCCGTGTTGCTGAGTTGAGTCACTCTCCGGGAAGCTTATCGTGGTGAGGCATATTTGGCGCCTCTTACTTTCGAAGGGTTTGTTCCCTTGTTCGCTTTTCCCCTCTTCTGGATGGAAGGAGGGGTTATGGGTCCGATGTGAGGAAGTAGCTCACAGCAAAGGTCGGAGGTCAAAGGACCCCGACGATACATTACTCCAGCTGATTGGTAAAGGAGAAGCTGGCGTTCGTATTGCTTCAGCGCAAGGAGCGCATTACAAAGTAAACGGATTACAGATTTTCCAGGAACAACTAAAAAAACCTATTTTCTTTCCAGTAAAAGGTCTACAACAGCTTCCAGGTAAGAAGTATTGGTCCAGTCATTTCGGTACTTGTTTCTTTACTCTTATACAACGTGTTGGATTAGCGTTCTATGGAGAGCGCGAAGAAGTTGGTGAGTTGTCAGAGGAAGTGTATTGTGTAAAGACATTATTTACAAGAACTTTCCTTTATTTTTGGGTGATCTGGTTTCATGGAGGAAACATGTTCTGTGACTGAAACATTCCATTCAAGAATTCTCCGTTCTGTTATTTATTTGAACCTTTTTATTTTATGAGGTATGTGGAACGTCTATTTAACAATTGGTGAAAGACCCTGTGTGGGAATGGATGTGCATTCTGAGAAACAAAGGAGTTGAATTGTTTTGCTTTGTCTCTACAGGCTTCGGCAGGGAATAAGTTCTTGAATGTATTCATCTATGTATGAAACTTAATGGAAGATTGACCGTCTTTATTCCTAAGGTATGCCTTGACGTTTAGCGAGAAAATAATTGAGAGTAGACTTATATGAGCAACATTTAATGAGTATTCTCTTGTCTCCTACAGATTCTATTCCCTGCTGTTCCTTTTCCCCATACCCTTCTCACCCTTCTGCTCTGTGTGTTATTGATATCGGAGCGGGGGATAACAGGAGGTGGACCACTTGTGCATCATTCCGATCCTGAGGAATCTTGATCTGACAGAATTACGCACCCAAGAAATAAAACTCATCCCGATCAGTGTGTTGCATAGGCATGGTTACCTTAGACGATGTAATGCAAGCATTGGCGCTAGTACAGCAGGAGCTGATAGCCTCTAAGGCTGAAACTGCGGCCCTGAAAGAAAGACTAGATAGGCAAACTAGAAATCCATTTGATGCATCAGCTTTCACCTCACAGATACAAGTACATGTTCCACCCCCTATACCTTTAGCCACACCTTAGAGGTACTCAGGAGATCCACATAAAATCCAGGTGTTTCTGACTCAGGTTATGTTGCATTTCTCTTGTAAACCAGCCTCATTCCCGAATAACCATTCAAGAGTGGCGTTCGCTATTTCCTATTTAGCAGGAGATGCGGCCAATTGGGCAGTGCCCTTAGTCATAAATGATGATCCCATTTTATCCGATTGGAACGCATTCCGTAGTGAATTTGAAAGAGTATTTGATCGGAGGGCTACTACTTTTAGTGCGGACAAAGAACTATTAGAACTAAAGCAAGGGAGAAAAGATCTGGTGACGTACTTAACCTCCTCTAATAGGTTAGTGGCAGAAACGGAGTGACCAGAGGAAAAAAGGATGTCTCTATATTATCAAGGGCTTAGAGAAGAAATGAAGGACATTCTTGCCCATATAGAACCTCAACCCACTACTTGTATTGACTTAATGAACCTTACACTCAGACTAGATCATAGACTCTCCGAAAGAGCAGGTGATAAGGGTAGACATGACAGAATGTATGCTAAATTTGACAGGAGTTACAAAAAGCCTTCCATAAGTCCTGAAGTTCAAGTCGAGGCTATGGAAGTTGGAGCTATTAGATCCCCTCTCTCTAAAGAAGAAAGAGAGGCCCGATGGATAAACGGTCAATGCATGTATTGTGGTAAAAAAGGGCACTTTGTAAGAGAATGCCCTTTCAGACCAAAAACCTCCCATTCTTTTGTAAGCAAAAAAGTGGCGATATCGGAATTTGAACCCAAGACAGACAAAGTTGTTAGTCCTCCCATTTCTGTAACAGACATGGAAAACAAAGAATGGAAGGTGCCTTCTTTGTCAGTAGAAGCAGCAAGAGAAACAGAACCACACATAGTTCTTCATATGATGCTGCAAGCTACCGGAGAAACCCATAAAGTAACTGTTATGTTGGATTCAGGAGCCACAGGTAATTTTATCGATCAAGGATTGGTGCAAAAGTTAGATTTGAATCACATTCCAAGAGTGAATCCTGAGAGAGTGTTAGCAGTGGATGGCAAACCTCTAAAATCGGGCCCTATTACAGAACAAACAGAACAGGTCTCTCTGATGGTAATCAATGGCACACAGAGGCATGAAGAAACCATTTCCTTGAATATCATCGAGGCCCCTCAAAATGAAATCATTCTGGGGATGCCTTGGTTATGGCGGCATAACCCTACCATCAATTGGAAACATAAAACTGTAGAGTTCCAATCAGAAGAGTGTAAGAAGACGTGTTTAGTAGAGGTCTCCCCACAGGCAATAGCGTTAGTACATTCATGGTGCATTGCCACTGCAGCTGAGAAAGAGGTAGAACTGCCCCAAGCATATGCCCAGTACAGAGAGGTATTTAGCGAAAGTCAGGCAGAAGCCCTCCCTCCTCATATGGAGTATGATTGTGAAATCGATTTGGTTGCGGGAGCCACCATCCCAACATGTAGAGTGTACGCATTGTCTGAGTCAGAGACTAAACATCTAAGAGAGTATCTAGATCATTATCTGGATATAGGGTTTATTTGTCCTTCCAGTTCCCCAGCTGCGACTCCACTTTTTTTTATCTCCAAAGCAAATGCCGATTTAAGAACGTGTATAGATTATCGCATGTTGAACAAGAACACCATCAGAAACCGGTATCCTCTTCCAATAGTATCAGTTCTACTTGATCAAGTTAGGGAAGCAGTTGTATATACGAAGCTGGATTTGTGTGGTGCATACCATTTGGTGAGGATTAGAGAGGGTGATGGGTGGAAAACCGCTTTCAAGACACGGTATAGGCTGTATGAATATACTGTCATGCCGTTCGGGTTATGCAATGCCCCTGCTGCTTTCCAGTATTCTTGAACGGCGTGCTGAAAGAATACGTTTGTAGTGGTATATATCGACGATATCCTGATCTATTCGGTGTCGGAGGATGTGCATGTACATCATGTTTTGGTGGTGTTGCAAAGATTGAAGGAACATCAGTTATACTGCAAGTTGAGTAAATGTGATTTCCACGTGAAGGAAGTGGAATTCTTGGGAGTACTGCTGAGTCCTTCTGGGTTGAGTATGACTGAATGAAAGGTAGAAGCTGTACAGCAATGACCAGTACCTAACAACGTGCGAGAAGTGCAATGTTTTTGGGATTTGCGAATTATTATCGTTGATTCATTTTGCACTTCTCCCACATATCTGCTCCCATATCGAGACTTTTGAGGAAAAGAGAACCTTTTGTATGGACTAGTGACGCCATGGAAGCATTTGTATTCCTCAAAAAAGCCTTCACCTCTGCTCCTGTTCTCAGACATCCTCAATCAGATATTCCTTTTGTAGTAGAGGCAGACGCCTCAGGCATGGCAGTAGGAGCTGTGCTGGCACAGAGAGATAAACAAACAGGACAGTTACACCCTGTGGCATATATGTCCAAAAAATTGAATGCCGCCGAAGTGAATTACACCATATCGGAAAAAGAGTTGCTGGCCATCAAAAGAGCCTTCCAAGAGTGGAGACACTATCTGTAGGGGGCGCTGCATCAGACCACGGACTACACTGATCACAGAAACCTACAATATCCTAAAACAGCTCGACAGTTGTCACAGAGACAAATGAGGTGGATGCTGTTCTTTGCAGAATATGACTTTACAATCACTTTCAGACCGGGGATTGAGAATCGGAGGGCTGACACTTTGTCCCATCAAGGTGCCTGTAGCCTAAAGGAAGTACCTGACGTACCCATCATTGATCCTTCAAAGGTCCTTTGTGTGGTAAAGATTGACAATTTCTTGGAGGAAGTAAAAAAGTATCTGTCTGAGGATAATTGGGATCAATGGGGTGCTGCCCATGAGAAGCGAAGTTTAAAACAGGGGTTGCCTTTCATGGATAATAAACTATACTTACCTTCCAAGGTTCTCCGACAAAAAGCATTTGAATGGTGTCACACGTCTGTATTGGCTGGGCATCCGGGAGTATTAAAAACCACACGTTTGCTGCAAAGACACTTTTGGTGGGATACGTTAGTTACAGATGCTAAAGAATGGGTCGCAAAATGTGATATCTGTGCAAGAGCCAAAGGAGATTATTCCCAAGCACGAGGGAAACTTAGACCTCTGCCAACCCCAACACAACCTTGGCGGAACATAAGTATGGATTTCATTTCAGGATTACCAAAAGACACTCTGCCATATTAGTGGTAATCGACAGCCTCACAAAGAGGGGCCATTTCATTCCCTGCGTAAACCTCCCCACAGCAGGGCAAAGCGCACAACTAGTGTTAGAAAACGTCGTAAAAATACACAGGATCCCAGAGGTTATCGTTTCTGGTAGGGGCACTCAATTTATCACTCGTTTCTGGAAAATATGGTGTAACACATTACACATCTCCTCTGCCTTATCCACCAGTTTTCATCCTCAGACCGATGGGCAGACGGAAATGCTGAACCAAACCCTCAAAAAATACCTATGTTGTTATTGCAAAGAAGTGGAAGAATCATGGGTATCTCTGTTATGGCTTGCTGAACTGTCCTATAATAACACATGACACAGTGCTACGGGGGTATCACCGTTTCTTGCAAATCATGGATTCCATGCTAAGGTCCTTCTAATTACAATTCCTGTAGACATCGACAATCAGCCAGAGGTCAAGACATGAATCAAAAGAATTCAGTTGTTGCAAAAAAAGATTCAAGTTAATTTGCAACATGCAAAACAGCAAATCAAGAAATGGGCGGACAGACATCGTGTGGATGGGCCCCAGTATAAGCCGGACGAGAAGGTATGGCTTTCAACCAAAAATATTTGTTTTAGGATCCGCAGTGTATTCCACCCCAGGTACATTGGTTCTTTTACTGTACTAAGGCAGGTAAACCCTGTTGCCTACAGGTTGCGTCTGCCTATACACCTTCGGATACACCCAGTGTTTCATTGCAGCCTGTTGAAGCCAGCTAACAGTGCTTGTTGTCTGTCTACACCTCCTGTACTGAGGGATGGGCATCTGGAATATGAGGTGAGGCGCATCCTGGATTCAAAATACCGGAGAGGGGTGTTGTGGTACCTGGTGTCGTGGAAAGGGAATGCGGCTGAAGACTACTCGTGGGAACCTGTGTCTAATATTCATGCTCCGGCAGCAGTCCTTGCCTTTCACCTGTCCTACCCCACCAAACAAGGATCAAAGAGGCGCTTGGGAGGAGGGCGTACTGTCAGGAATAACGGAGGACAGCGCCTTCCGCATTCCTGAAATCGAAGCAAAAAACTACAATTCCCATGAGACCTAGGCATAGAGGTTCATGGGATAAAAGAATACGGCGCACGCCGGGGCTGCATGCGTAATTCCAGTTTGTTTCCGGATTGACGAACGATCCGTGTTTCCCGTGTTGCTGAGTTGAGTCACTCTCCGGGAAGCTTATCGTGGTGAGGCATATTTGGCGCCTCTTACTTTCGAAGGGTTTGTTCCCTTGTTCGCTTTTCCCCTTTTCTGGATGGAAGGAGGGGTTATGGGTCCGATGTGAGGAAGTAGCTCACAGCAAAGGTCGGAGGTCAAAGGACCCCGACGATACATTACTCCAGCTGATTGGTAAAGGAGAAGATGGCGTTCGTGTTGCTTCAGTGCAAGGAGCGCATTACGAAGTAAACAGATTAAAGATTTTCCAGGAACAACTAAAGAAACCTATTTTCTTTCCAGTAAAAGGTCTACAACAGCTCTCCAGGTAGGAAGTATTGGTCCAGTCATTTCGGTACTTGTTTCTTTACTCTTATACAACGTGTTGGATTAGCGTTCTATGGAGAGCGCGAAGAAGTTGGTGATTTGTCAGAGGAAGTGTATTGTGTAAAGACATTATTTACACGAACTTTCCTTTATTTTTGGGTGATCTGGTTTCACGGAGGAAACATGTTCTGTGACTGAAACATTCCTTTCAAGACTTCTCCGTTCTGTTATTTATTTGAACCTTTTTATTTTATGATGTATGTGGAACGTCTAGTTAACAATTGGTGAATGACCCTGTGTGGGAATTAATGTGCATTCTGAGAAACAAAGGAGTTGAATTGTTTTGCTTTGTCTCTACATGCTTCGGCAGGGAATAAGTTCTTGAATGTATTCACCTATGTATGAAACTTAATGGAAGATTGACCGTCTTTATTCCTAAGGTATGCCTTGACGTTTAGCGAGAAAATAATTGAGAGAAGACTAATATGAGCAACATTTAATGAGTATTCTCTTGTCTCCTACAGATTCTATTCCCTGCTGTTCCTTTTCCCCATACCCTTTCCCTCGCCTGCTCACCCTTCTGCTCTGTGTGTTATTGATATCAGAGCGGGGGATAACAGGAGGTGGACCACTTGTGCATCGTTCCGATCCTGAGGAGTCTCGATCTGACAATTACAGGACTAAGGGACTTAGTCCCCTGTCCTGAACAAGTAAAAAAAATATATATAAAGAGGCAAGGTAGTGTTGACCCTGCGGGTGGGCTCCCCGGCCCTTAAAATGGCTTGGGGAAGGGGGCCCTGTGGCCCCCCCTCCTCTTTAAAAAAAAAGGCCCTGGGGATGTGGTACCCAGGGCCTAATAAGGCTCAGGAAAGGAGGCCACTTGGTCCCCCTCCCCTTGGAAATACAAAAGGCCTGGGGGATGGGCTCCCCAGGTCCTAATGAGACTATGTGGCCTCCCTCCCCTTTAAAAAAAAAGGCCCAGGTGGATTGGGTCCCCTGGGCATAATAAGACTTGGGAAGGCGGGCCACATGGCCTTCTTCCCCTTTAAAAAACATAAGGGCCTGTGGCCAACCCCCCCACCTTCAACCGTGCACGGCAGGGGGGTGGCTTTATGTATGATAATAAAATATTACTTTAAGTTAAACAAATCCCATTGAAATTCACTGAATAAGACAAAGGTTAAATTAATGTTGTAGTTAGGTGATTATGTCAGTGACAACATTAATGTTTTGAACTAAAAAAACACAGAAATTCACCACTTATAGTTGGCAGTGCTAACTATAACTTGTCCCCCACCATGCACTGCTTATGACCTCATATATTAAATCACTCATGACATGTTCTGTGACATCACTTATGACATCATTGATGACATCTCAAATGACATCATTGATGGCTTCACTGATGGAATCAATGATGACATCGTGACATCGTGTGAAGTTCTTTTGTACACATTACTCATTAATCAACTAGCATGGCATGAGAGACCTGAAAGTAAGTACAAAGTAGCTCAGAATAATATGAAGCATCATTAATTCTATCACAGATACAGCTCCCTTAGGTGTAGCAAGCATGTGTTATGTGCAACATTGACCGTATACCATACACTTCACGGGTAGCCTAGTTCACATTAACAATCAAACACAGATATATGGAAAAACCTCATTGCACACAGTGTTCAATATGTATACACCTGTTCAGAGAAGAGAATAGATACATATATATTGCTCCTGACGGGGGGCGGAGCTAGCCCAGCCTGCAAGATGGCCACTTCGTAGGCGAGCTCCTTGCGGTCGCCTAACAATACTGTAATTATCCTCCATCTCCAGCCTGTCCTCTGAGCTAGAATCCATAGATCCATGCACCGGAGCACTGCGGTACACGGAGGCGCCGAGTTTTGAGGCTGCTATTGCCTGGGAAGACATCGATAACAGCGAAGACATTGCCGACGGCGCAGGGCCTGTGAAGAGCGCATGCGCGGCCTCGGAGCGGCGGTGTCTAGGAGGCCGCGGAGCGGCGTCTGTGAGATCCCTCCCTGGCTCGGGGGCGCCGTTGGAGGGGCCGTGCAGCTAACCGTTGCAGCGCTGCTGGGACCGAGGGACGTGGGGCCCTGATCGCGCTGAAGAGCGGAGGCGGGAGCTGCCTGTGGCGGAGGAACGTGCGCTCGGTCAAGGCCCTGCTGCGGTGAGAGTGCGGCGGGCCGCCGCGACATCGTGCGACACTGCGGACCCTGCCCTGAAGGTGAGCGCGTCTGCTCTGTGTGGTCATGGCCCTCCCCTGGTCCACCCTAGCGTGTGGACGGCAAAGTGACCTGGACCCGGCCCACGCAACATAGTGCCCGACGGTGGGCCCTATACAGCACCCCCACGGAGCACGTAGATGGGCGTGAGCTCCACATCAGCCGCGAGCTGCTCATCTGTGCCCCCAGCCTGACGCCCAGCGTTGGTTTCACGGCACATATTTTAGGCTGGACAGTTGAAGCCTTGAGTTTGACCGGCGCGGAGGTGCGAACACATAGCAGGTGCTAGCCGGTGTCCTACGACTGGGAGCCCTGTCCAGGGGCCTATAAGGCGACGAGGCCCACGCGTGCTGTACTTCTGCTGCTAATTCAACACGCATCGTTGCCCCGAAAACACCCACTGAACTTAGCCACTATAGCAGGCTGCAATTTCAGCGCGGATATTCATACTGTCCAGGAGGCCTGTGAAGCAGCGGGGCCCGGGTGCAATGAACTCCTAACGCCATTCTAAAACGCCCAGAGAACGCCCACTGGACTTAGTCACTACAACAGGCCGCACACTCAGCGAGGACACACACACTGTAGCGGCTACTCATCAGAATCTGGTTCCCCTGCCTGAGTGTTGCTCGACATCGGAGTGGCGCCTCAGCGACTGCGGAACAGCGACAATGGGCAAGCCGAACCGTAATCAGCCCAGGCTGAATTTTGAGCAGGCAAAGAAAATGACGGATAACCCTGGGGCAGAACAAGCAACGGCGCCTGCGGCGGACGCACAACACGCTACCGCCGTGGACTTCCAGTCTATGTTCACGACGATCCAAGCAACGCTAACTAACATAGATGGGAAGATTGCTACATTGACCTATAGAGTGGACCGCATGTCCGAAAGACTGGATTGACACACAGAACGGATCGATATGGCAGAGAGGCGGATTTCTGACGCCGAGGACGCACAACGCCAAACAGAAACAAAACAGGTAAAGACAGATAAAGTGCTGGCGGCTCTCATGGCGAAATCAGAAGACTTGGTAACGAGGTCTCGCCGCAACAATCTACGCTTTATGGGAATTGCGGAATCGACCAACACTATGGAACGTTACATAGAAACTCTGCTGACCACACTGCTGGGTAAAGACACCTTTTCACCCGTCTTTATTGTTGAAAGGGCACATAGGTCGTTGGCGCCGCCTCCTCCACCTGGAGCGAGACCGCGCCCCATTATAGCAAAACTTCTAAACTACAGAGATCGAGACGCGGCGCTCCGAAAAGCGAGGGAACTGGGCACCCTGTCGCACGAAAGTATGAATATTCCCATCTACCCAGATTTCACGCAACAAGTCCAAGAGGCACGGAAAAAGTTTGTAGACGTCAAGAAAGCACTACGTGATCAAAATATTCCATATGCAATGATCTACCCCGCTCGTCTCCGTGTCACGGAGGGGGGCAAAAGCAGAATTTACAACGACCCTAAGGCGGTGCAAAAATTCTTGAAACAGAGAGGTGCACAGGCACCGCGCAGACGATCGCCCAGGGGCGAGCATGAGTCTCAGGAGCATACATCGGATGTGGAATAAAGGTTGTGTATCCTATATCGTGACTTGCAGGGGGCCATGGACTCCTGGGCAGACTTGGCAGCAGAACATGCGGACGCAGATAAGTGCTCACCACGAACTCACGATACGTATTTTCAGTTATGTCTGGATTTGGTGGGTGGAGGACATTCGCAGAAGGTGCGGCATTGCACCCGGTATTATTGCTTGAAATGCTACATGGCTGAAGTGGGAGGGCTGGGTTGGTGGCATTGTCCATTTAAGGCGACCCCCATGTGATGACTGTCACTGGGTTTCTTGACTGGCTGCTCCTGTCCCTGTGTGTATACCACACAACATGTTGGATTTGTTTGGGGACTGTTTGGGGGAGGTGGGAGCGGGGGGTCGGGTACTATTATGGGATGGCTTTGGCAAATTGGGTCTGCTGAAGTGGGTGGGGGGAGGGGGAAGGCTTTGTTCAAAGTTAAGATTGTTTGCTGTGATCACACCGATTGTACAGACGAGACTACTGTTGACTACACCTGTTGTGGATAGCAATACGACAACGACATTGACAATTCAGTTACATAAGTATGAACGCGGGTGTACAACTGTATAACATGGAATGTCCGCGGTCTCAACACACCCCAAAAAATTAGGCAAGTATTTGCTTATCTAGATCGCCATGATATTAAGATCGCTCTCCTACAGGAGACGCATCTAACCGCGGCTTTCGAGGCTAATATTGCACTTAGATGGGCGGGATATAAGTTGGCTTCATCGTACTCCTCATACGCTAGAGGAGTGATCATTCTAGTGAAGCATGGTATCCACTTTACACCTATCAGTAAATACACAGACAAGGATGGGCGATGTGCCATGGTACACGGTAAATTAGGCACTTCTCTCATTACCCTGATCAATACTTATGGCCCCATAGCGGATGACCCGGAGACCTTCATACACCTATACCGCATTATGCGCGAGTGGCCCGAGGCAGCCACGGTGTGGGGAGGGGACCTTAATACATACTTAGATCCTCAGCTAGATAAATTGAGGCCGCAAGGCCTGCGCACACCTAAAATTGCACGGAGTATTTATGACGCTATGCTTGAATTTGGTCTTGTGGATGTGTGGAGACTACGGAATGGCTCGGCCAAAGAGGGCACGCATGCCACACCTACCCATAACAGCTGGTCTCGCCTTGATTACTGGCTTCTAAATGGTGAGGCGAATAACTGGGTTACAGATGTGGTGATACTCCCTCACACGTTGTCGGATCACAATCCAGTGCTGCTTACATTTAGAATAGAGACTAACAAGCGCCGACCTTATACGTGGCGCTTTCGAGCGCAGGCACTATTAGACCCTATCTATAACGACGTGATACGGACGGCCATAGAGCAATATTTTCAAAATCAACTCAGGCACAGTGGATAGTGCGGCCACACTATGGGAGGCTTTTAAGTAACCATCAGAGGGGTTTGCATCAGCACCACGGCTGGTATTTTAAAAGATATCCGTGGGCAGCTCGCTCAGGTTGAGCGCAAGCTGGCGGAGACCGAACGACAATACACACTCACACCCAGTCCTGAAATATTGGCAAGCATTCACGACCTGTTACAAAACTATGATTCTTTGGCGGAATCTGAGATTCGCTATATAGCACGCCGGCGGGTTGCAAGAGCTTATGGGGAGGGGGGTCGCCCGGGCCGTACTCTGGCCACAAAAATCAAGGTCCGGGAGGACTTTCACCACATTACTAAAATTACAGATCACCAAGGGGTGGCCCAACATGCCCCGGAGGCGATAGTGGAGCAATTTTGCAGCTTCTACTCTGATCTCTATACATCGCGGGGAAGTGCGGCGGAGCCGGAGTTGGATGCCTACTTGGCAGACATAGCCTGTGCGTGGCTAGCGGACCATCACCGTCAATATTTAGATCAACCAATTGACGAGGCAGATATCAAAGCGGCTATACGGTTGTTGCCCAACCAGAAACCGCCAGGGCCAGATGGGCTCACGGCCGAATTCTACAAAGCTTACATCGATTTAGTTACCCCCCACATGCTTGAGATGTATGCGGAGGCTCATGAATCTGGCTTGTTGCCGCCGACTCTTCGCCAAGCCTTGATCATTACGCTGTTGAAAAAGGACAAGGCCCCTGACGCTTGTGAATCTTATCGGCCGTTGTCGTTAATAAATCTTGATGCCAAGATCTTGGCAAAGATATTGGCTACTAGACTACAGCCCTTAATGCCCAGCCTGGTCCTCCCAGATCAATCGGGCTTCATCCCGGAAAGATCAACATCATATAATTTACGAACAATCTTCGTCATGTTTCATGTTTTAGATCCTGAGCTACCCGCTGCTGCGGTCCTACTGGACGCGGTGAAGGCATTCGATTCCGTTGAATGGGATTATATGCTCTGCATATTGCGAAGAATGGGGTTTCCGCCACTATTTCTCGGTTGGGTGCAGCTTTTATACGCTGATCCCTCAGCACTAGTGCGGGTCGGAGGACTGGCGTCCCAACCATTTAGAATTTACAGGGGCACCCATCAGGGGTGCCCACTATCACCGTTATTATTCGCGCTGGCACTCGAGCCGTTGGCGTGTATTAGTCGCCAGCGGCACAGGGAATCGGCACTAAACTTTTTACATCGACCGGTTGGCATATCGCTCCACGCTGACGACATGGTACTATTCCTAAGAGAACCAGGTCGATATTTGGCAGGGGTGTTGCGGGAATATATACGATTTGGACTTTTTTCGGGACTGCAGATTAATTGGGATAAATCGATTATTATACCACTAACGACCAAAACGGTACCCCCCAGCATGGACTACCCGTTGGTTGGACCACAGAACCGGTAAAGTATTTGGGGGTCTGGGTATATTGCGACCCTGATCTAGTGGTTAGAGAAAATTATGGCAGGGCATGCATATAATTGGAACAGTAGGTGGACAGATGGAACTGGTTACCACTTTCCCTAGCTGATCGGGTAGCGATCATCAAAATGGTTGTTCACCAACATTCCGATCAAATTGACACGTCAATTGTTCAAGGAAGTGCAATCCTTGCTTCTTCGCTTGATATGGGGAGGTAAGCAGGCCAGAGTGAGCTGGGCTACACTGACGCTAGATTATGCTAGGGGTGGATTCAGTGCACCAGACCTATATCTTTACTACTTATGTGCACAAGCGCAATACGCATATCACTGGTTCAGGCCGCACGCATTTACTCCGCATGTTGCGGTGGAGGATGGGGACTCACACCCGGTTCCGCTAGCAGGGGTTCTCACACACATCCACAGGAACACGCCCCGCGCAGAAATTAACTCAGTAGACACAACTATAGGGGCATGGCAAGCAATAGGAAAAATCACTAATAGACTACCTATATATGCTCCGGCACTACCCATAGCACACCATGCAGCCCTCTCTGTCACACGAGAAGAAGGCCCCATTAAAGCCATGAGGGAAGTTGGTCTCGTGTGCATGCGGGATATATATCCGGACGGGCGCTTTCTTACAGAGGAACACCTATCATATATAACAAATCCCTCGCTATTGTTTAATTTTACCATCTACAGATTGCGGCGCGCAGTCAGGGATCACTTCCACACATACCCAGACGAGCCACCAACATTACGAGCCCTACAAATGCTGTTGACAATGCCATCTCGACACAAGTTAGTTACAAAATTGTACAGGGAAGTAAGGGAAGAGAGTGTCCTTGCGCCAGACAGAAGTCTAGCTCGATGGAACCAAAGTTTGACTCCTCAACTATCAGACAAAGACTGGGAGTATATTTGTAGACTGACCGGTTCCCTTACGCCTAACGGCAACCTGCGCACAATCCATTTCAAATACATCCACCAGATCTACCACACTCCTGCCAGACTGCATAGATATGGCCTCAGGGACACAAGTAATTGTAAACGATGACTTTCTGCACCTTGCATGGGGGTGTAGACGTGTCTTATTGTACTGGGAGGGTCTATTGCAACGAATACAAGAGATGACGGGGACTGCCTTACAGTGTACACCTACAGTCTGCTTATTATGTTTTATACCACAGTTGAGGGGAGCATTGGGAAAGTTCGTACGTATTGCACTTTTGCTGGCCAAGCGCCGTGTGGCGCTACATTGGGAAAGTGTTCTAGCCCCAACCACCAAATCGTGGATCAAGGACATGGTGTATTGTAATGAGCAATTAGCACTGTATGCAGAAGAACTGCCTGTGACATCTAGACCAAGAGACATATGGGAACCGCTCAAGCAATACCTTCTTCAGCAACCTAACATCATCCCACAGACTGAATAATGAGCTATTGGTGTAATAATCACTGTAATGGACTATCAAGGTGTATCACAATAGAGATAAGATGTATGTCAGTAATGTATAACTCTATATTCAATAGATCACAGCGTGGTTGTAAGGTTTGTTATTGTTTTACTGCTTTCTGGAGCAGACTAAGTATATTATTTGAAAAATCAATAAAAAGAAAAAAAAAACTGTGGCAGGACAAAATATGTTATTTTTCTTTGGATGTCCAAAATATACAGCACAAAACGTTAATAAATATTTCTAGTAAAAAAAAATATATATATATATTGCTCCTGACATCTTCGTAGTGGGTTGCGAGCTCTTCCCAGATTGATCTGACAATATTATACAGAGGGGTGTGTGAAGAAGGAAGCTCCCTCCTGAATATTCAAAAATGTTATTAGGCCTCTCTACTAGTCATGGTTAGTTTTAGCCATTCTTCTCTCCCCATGGGAACCCTCCCTGAGAATTGATGAGCATGTTATAGAACCAAAACGTATTTGCACAGACTGAATGGAGAGCAGTCCTCTATTACACTTCCATTGCACCGTGAACTTAACTTAGCAGTCTAATTGGTCTACCTTGAAGCCGCAAAGTTCAAACGCTCAGTGGGACACACAGCTTTAAACAAACAGCTAATGAACAGTCAATGGGTTTCACATAGGGTGTGTCAAAAGTACTACCCATAGGAAGTTGAAGCTTTCAAAAGCCAACAGGAAACATAACAATTTATGGTGTCCACCTAAAACAGTGATGGACTCATGCAATGGAAGAAGCAGTTTCCAAAACAAACCAAAGTTGAGTAACAGCCTATAGAATTCACCTAGAAATGGTGAAGATGTAAACCACAGAAAGACAAGGCTTACAAAAAGAAAACAGTTAACTAAGGGTTGCACTTAGAAGTGCTAGTGGAACAATCCTAAGAAAGAAACTGTTTACAAAACCTAAGAAGAAACGTAAACAACCTTTGGTGTCCATCCTAAAATGTAACATTCTATGGTGTCCACCAGGTAACTCAACTCAACTGTGGTCCACCCAGGAGTGGTGTTGGTGCAGCCCACAGGATGGGACCCACCTAGAAGTGGTGAAGACACAAACTAAGGAAAGACAGCTTCCAATAAAACCAACAGGGAACCACTAATGTATTAGGTCCACCTAGAAGTGACAAAGGCACTGTGGTGAAGACGCTACACCCTAGTAAGTCACAGTAGCTTATTAGTGACTAGGCATGTAGTAGGACCGGCTGCCGGGTACCTCAACTGCTAACTGACACCCTCCAGCAGCGCGGACCTCATCTCCTGGAAGACCTACATTATGACCCTTGAACATTCTACACGACGTTGCATGACGCCTCACAGTTCTACAAATACTCAACACTACAGGCGAAATTGACAGGAAGATACAGCGTTCACAAAACAACCGATGACATTGAACAGTCTATGGTATCCTCTAGGTAACTTAGTCTATGAGGTGGTGGTAAAAGTACAACTCACAGTAAGACACAATTTCCAAATGAGTTGATTACTGGGGCAGATTCCATAGGACGTAGGGTAACTATTTACTAGGGATTCTTGGGTCTCCATGAGGGACCCAAAAGGGGTCCACTGGTTAAGTTACTGGCTTGTGGTAGTGTGAGAATGTACAAATTTCCTAAAAATTTAGCACTACTAACGACAAATCTGCCTTGGGGTTCAAACATGACATGCAGACATTTGGTGCTGAAAACACGAAAACACAAGGCTCTGATATTCAAAGGCCTTTAGCCAGACTCTTTCCCTTTATAAATGATGTTCTATAGAATGCTAAAACATGCACAATTAATTTATAGTTTGACTTTAATGTGCAGAAAACAGTGACAGCTTACTAGAATTAATGGTTTGTAGAAATGCAGTTTGCTTAAAGAGCTGACTTCATCTTGACCTTCTAGATACCAGTAGAATGTGTCTTTCGTTTGTGAAATAAAGACGCCTGACATGAATTATAGTAAGTAACCTAGGAACCATCACTTATATCACATTTGTTGCTGGTAAAATGTTATCATTTAAACAGAGCCCCATTCATAACTGACTTAAAGCTTGTTTTATTTTGCCATGGAGAACGGAAAACACATGCATTGCAAAATGCATTATGTTTCTAATGATTTCCTGCTTAAATACAGTTTTCCTTGCAGCTTACAGACCATGTGTTCAGTTAAAATGAACAGTTGCTTAATAGAAGGTTAGAAAATGAAGTAATTTTAAATAAGATTTGAACTGTGCCGTGGTAAAGATGTATTTGTTGCCACAAAGAAGATAGCCAGCTCCCATGATGGATGATGTGGGAGAATTGCTGGATATCCATTGGATGAAGACAATAACAGAACATGCTTTTGCAACTTTAAATTACTGCTAAAATGTGTTCCTAGTTTAGGAGCTACAGATTCATTTTAGGAGAGCACAGATTTGGATAGAGATATTTGGGTGTAGCAGATGACAGGAGTGCAGAGTCAAGGAGAAGGGAGGCAGATCAGCTGGGACGAGGGCAGATCAGACGGAGCTGGAGAGATTTAATGCGTGAGGAGACGGGAAGCGGGTCAGCTGAGATTCAGAACAGAAATGACAGGCTGTGTTCTTTTGATGTTTATTAAAACCCAAGCTTTATGCTTTGATAAATTTGCTTTGCCAAGGCTTATTTGTTCTCTGCTTTATTTCTCTTTATGGGAAATTCTACATTTATTAATTATTGATTTTTAGCTTCATACTAATCTCACTCTTGCCTTTATTTTTGAGCTCTTCATGGGTTCTGACTGACATCAATTGTGCCCCATTTCTTAGAAAAGGGTTTCATTCCTTTATGGAACGTGCTGTATGCAGATTATAATATGATGTGCAATTACTATATTTTTCTATTATTGATTCTGTAACCTGATTGATATTTGACTAATGAATAAAGATTCAGAAAAACCTAGACTTTATTTAGAAAATAAAACCCTTTAAAAACTACTCAAACCTCTAATAATTGACTGAATATAAAGAATTTGACAGTTGATGAAATACATGACCTGTACGTTCTGTTTTAGCTCCATTCAGAAAACAGTGGACAAGGTCCATTTGACCTGTCAAGTACACAGGATTTTAAGCTTGCAAGCTGTAAGGTTGGGGTGATTGATTTAAGACTCAATTTCCTTCTTTTGGGTGCTATCAGTAGAGAGTTCTGCACTAGCACTGGTGTCCCTAAGAAAAGAAGATGACTATTAGAGAAGGTCAGGGAAAAACAATAGAGATTATGCCCCCAAATTCAAACTAGCTCTAGCAGAGGCAAACAGGGATATGATCTATGGAAGTTACTCTTAACTTCTATGGCTGAATACTTTAGTTGAATGTCCTTGAAAGAGTGGTTGAGACTCAAGGGAAGCTGATCAAGGAAGGAGGTCAGCGGCTCACCTATCAGAGGTGAAAAATCAGGTCTGTGTGAGAGAAAGGGGACTTCCAATAGTTCAGGAGATGAGTGAGTAGGAAAGAGGATGTTCACATAAGAGCTAGGAATCAAAGAGACAGAGATCAGGTGTAGAAATAAATAAAGCAAATATAAGTTAAACTGTGGCAAACATTGCAGTACATAATCCGCAGATCAACAGTAATATGCAGAATGACAAAAAAGCAATGAAACAAAAGTCACCTGTTAGCTCGCTCTTTCTCAATACAGTATCCTACAAAGTTCCTACCTTTGTTATCATTATGCTACAGCACACCAGTGAAGATTCTAACCCAGTGAACATTGCATTTGGGCAGAAAATTGGATCTTGTGTGCTTAAGCGATGTCCAGGCATGGGTGCTACCTCAGTCACTGCAGCATGGCTCTAGCATGTTTGGCTGCTCTCCATGGGGGCTAGGCGATACCTGTGACAAGTATGGATAATCATGGCCGTGAACTCAGAAGGGGAAAGAGAACTCTAATGGAAAAGGGACTTAAAGTAATTCAGGAGCTGGACTGGAGTGGAGTGGAAGAGAGACTACCAAGATAGGTGCTCAGAGGCAAAGAACCAGACTGTAGGGGAAGCTGTCTAACCAACAGAACTCACCCTTGATACGGTTAATATTTGGCTTATTATTTGGGGATGAGAGGTAGAGGTTCACAAGTTGCAACAAGGCAACACGTAATTGGGAATACATTGAATAAAGACTGTGAAATGTGCTTGTGTACATGTTTCTCTGACTTACTGTTCTCCTTTCCAACACAGAACTCTGACCTACCTCTCTGGCAAAGTAAATAGTGCTCCCCATAGCGCTTATGATTTCAGACAAATGTATTTATTCTTTTTTATGTCACATTAAATAGTGGTTCTAATGATTCTAATACCGATTTTAAAGATCTCTCCCTTAGCCCTGGTGTGCATCTAAACCAATCACGTTTGGTTAATTTAAATTAAATTAAATACATTAAATTAAATAGGTAATGCACATTCTTCGAGACTATGCCCCAACTCAAATATGGATTGTCCTTCCTGCAACTGCTTCTCTTATTTTTCAAGTCCATGAATTAGATGTTCAAATACGTTTTTGAAGTTGTGGCTCTTTACCCGCCCATTGCTACCTTTCTAGAAAACATTTTGCAGTACTGTGGTTTTAACATAATTTGAATTTCCGAATGTCTTTTTTGAATTATGTTCCCTCACATCACTCTGATCCTTCTTTCTGGGAAATGGCTTGCAATTCTATAGTTCACACAATGCTGGCATTCTTCTCCAGCAAATATATGTGTTTTAATTAAATAAACCTGTATTTCAAATGTCTTTCTAAAATCGTGTTCCCTCGTACAATTAAGTATTACCTCCTTGATAAACGATATTTTTGGCTTTAAATTGTATTAAAAACAAATACTGAATGTAGTTGTTCCAAATGTCGTTTTTCAAGGTAGGTCACAGAAGGAACCCCAGCCACCCGCTCTGGTAAACGTCTCTCCTGTATTATAATCTAATTATATTTATTCTGCAAACGTCCATCTTGACCTGTTTTCACTCCCTCCCGGGAAAAAATTTCTTTTTATTTGATCTATAATAAATATTTATCGCAGTGCAAAAATGTCACTACATAGTTTTTGCGGAATAAATGTTGGACTTTTAAATCTACTTCCTAAACATTTGCCTGTATTTCTGAAACCATCAAATTTCATTAGCAAATGTGGGAATAGTGAGTTTTATAAAATCACCTTGAACAGGACAAATGATTACATTCCATCAAAAAGACAAGCATGAATTGCACAATGAGACATGATATAAAGATGAAAAATATTTTGACAAGTAAACAAAATGCTAACAAAGAGGTAAAAACAAATAATACCACAATGCAAAGAGAAAGGGCTTGATTCCAGGCATTCATGCATTGAGTATGTCAAATTTTTAAAAAAATCACAGCTTGCTCAAGGCCAGATTCAGAAGATGCATTTGCTTGTCCGTTGCTTGTCTATCAAGTGAAGAATGGAACAGCATAATTTAATGCCCAACCCTTTATATGCTAAATGGGATATGGAAAGCAAATGCAGAGAAGGGACATGATTGTGGGAGTAATACCCCGTGCTGATGAATGAGGAACCTAACGAAAGAAAGCCCAGGGAGAGCAAGATAATTAGACACAGTATAAGATTGACACCGAAAACAACTCTAGTGACAATTTTCTGGATGAATTGCTGTCCTCTCAACCGTCACCTTAGACCATTGTTCAACCCGCTGGAGATGGCGGTGCTGGTGGTAGTGGTAATGGTGCTACTGCTCCCGTTAACCAAGATGTAGCCCAGACAAGGGGATCTGTACTGATAGTCCCAGCTGTAACTGTCCTGTCACCAACTGCTATTTTTATGACTGTCCCAATTACTATTCTGTTAGTTATATCTGTCCCTGAAGTGACGCCTCCTGTTATACCACCCCAGACATTGACTGTTCCCACTGTAATTTCCCCTATAACTCTGGCTTTAATGCCTATAATTTCTAGCGTGACTACTGGAATGGCTACTACTGTTATTACACTTATGACACAGAATTCGAAAGTAGCAATTTGGAGCCCCAGCCAATTTGCAAGTCCTTTAGGACAAAGTAGGACTTTAGTGTTTACAATCCCAGGTGAGCAAGGTACCAAGGGATTCTTGGACTTTAGAGTGATACCTTGGTTGTTTGGGGAATCCCCAGACAGTGGATAGACTAAAGAAAAAGATGGAAAAGGAAGAAACTGGGGATATGACATGAATACTGTCAGCATCTCCTAATGAAATACCACAAAGATTTACCCTTTGAGGGCGGTGCATGGAGGAGGATATGTGCATGTGCCCTGGAGCCAAGGTAATCTTGCTACATTTACAAATAAGTTCCTGAAATAGAGGGAAAGTCTTTACTTGTGATACACTCAGGTTGATCAATTTGTGAAAATTTCGAAAGTGCTGTGGGTGGTTTTGAACACCTCTTTTGACATAGTGTTTTCCAGTGATTTGGGGGCTGAATGTAAGGTGTTGATACAGTGGTCAGATGCTGAACCTTCGAGAGTAGCTGGGATGAATGCACCATCCCCTATAGTGATGCAGAACTGTGAAAAAGTGATTAACTTCTTGAAAGAGAAAGTTCCACAGAACGAGAATGATTGGTTCAAGAATAATCAATCTAGTCAAGAGGCAAAAGAGTCAGTGCATACTTATTACAAGCATTTGTTGCAGGTGTTTAGACAACATAGCGGGGTTCATAACCCAGAAAGGGGTGATATGAGTAATTTTGTCTCACAGTTTGTTCTCTGGTTGCGCCCAGAGATTAGCCTGCATATTCAGAAGAATGTGATTTGTTCGCAAAGCAAGCCTTTGGATGAGGAATTTCGATATGCGAAGTATTGCAGTGATGAAACAGTATAGGCTTAAGGAGAAGTTCATATTGGCCCAGACTGAACTTGTGCAGAATGGATTTCAGAATGGGCTGTGTGTGGGAAACGTTGGTGAAACACAGCATGTTGGATACCAAGGTGGAGGACAGATGATGTAGGGTGAAAGTGGAGTTCCACAAGTTAGAGGACGTGATTTTCCAATTGATCCAAGTACAGGAATAGATCCCCAGCATGCAAGGAGGGTCAAGTTGAGGCTCGAGCTGGGCCTGGCGAGTGCAGATCTTCACTGTTTAGGTGATTTAATGAAATTTTATATCTGCATTCTGCGTGCCCCAGCTCAGTCCTTGAAAGAACAGCTACAATCTATGTTCATGGACAAACTTTCCCCCTGGCACACACAGCTGCACCTGGCAATTGCCACATTGAAGATCGAAACCACAAACCTGTCTAACACAACCATTCCTCTGTCAACGTCGAAAAAAACAAGAAAAAAACAAATTATCCAAGTGTCATTTGAGAGGGATATTGCAAGGCTTCCAAAAATCACTCTTTATAGCCCTGGACGCCTCGTATATCAAGGGGAAACCTCAACCTTACTTTAACTACTCTCTTCAACCACAGACTTGTAATAAAATTACTTATATGAGGCTGTTAGCCCTTCCAATTCACGACTTTAATACGCTTTGGGTTCGGGGGAACAAACGGCTAACGTGCAGGCTCTGTTATTACTTGCACGAGTCCTGGCTACAGCTACTGTGCTGTTGTCCCCACCGAGGCAAGTTCTTCAGGCACTGCAGGGAAGCATCTGATTTGTGTTTCACTAACATCACCACTCAAGTTCTAGCAGGAGACGGGAAGTTTATTAATATTATTCTAACCGCACTGCACACAGCTCAAGTACTAAGAAATGGACAAAGAACATTCAATGGGCTTTAGGGGGGATTAAACTCAAACACCGGGTAGAGTCTAATAACACACTTTCGGAGACTGCTCAGTGAGAGTTGTTGAAGCAATCCCAAGCCCTCTTACAACTGCCACGGTACAAACAGACTTTGTTGAAAGTCAGGTATTGGTACCTGAAGCAACCTTGGGATATTTTGTTATTGCCTTTTGCACTCCGCATTTTTTCTCTGGCGCCAAATGGACTACCTTGACACACTTGTCATTAACCAGAAATGCTGCTTTGGAACTGACACTTTATTTTCTATTGCTTGTTTTTACAATGTGTGTTTAATTTTTAACTCCAGTTTTAATCAAGTATCAATGTGATGTTTGTATGTTATGGTTTTAATTAACTGTACAATAAATAATAATAATAATACAGGAATAGATGTGGTGATGTTAAAGTGGTTGAATCGTGTCATCATTACAATAAATTGGGTCATTGGAAGCAGAAATGTTGACTGAATCCCAATAGATTGATAGGCAAGGGCCAGGTACAGAATGTGAACCCTATGCAGATGCGGAAATAGCCATGCAGAGGCCCCAGAATCCTAATATGCCTCAAGCCCCAGTGATGCAGGTTCCTCAAGCACTGATGCCCCAACAGAACATGGGGAATCTGAGGTTCAATGGAACCCAGTTCTGAAGGTGAATCAGACTTCCTTTGCAAATGTAGCCACTTTTCAACAATTTCAAGTTTTTGGTGCCCTTAATGGGTATAGTTCTGATCATTCACAATGACAGTGCCAGTGGGGGGGAGATTGTGTGCTTGGCACAATCTTAGAGGTAGACCAGAGTGGTCCATTCATAGAAGGTGAGGTGAATGGCCACCCAGTGTCCTTTTTGATAGACACTCGTGCTACCAGTTCCACTGTGAGAACAGCAGAAGTCCCAAACCTACCCCTCTCAGGAAAACAGATCTAAGTGTTAAATGTTGCAAAGAAACAGATCGTTAACCAGTGTCTGAAAAGGTTGCAGTTAAAATAGGTTCTTTTGAAGAAAATCGTCAATTTGTGATATGTGATTCTAGTCTAGCCAATTTGTTAGGCGTGACTTATCGTGCAAATTAAAATGGTCAATTTACTGCACACCGAGCGTCTTGAATTTCAAACTCATGACGATGATGTTGATTTCAAAATATCTAAATGGAACAGCTTTTGGCTTTTTTCCCCTGATGACTGTGGAAGACCTACTCCTTGATCGGAAAGACACTGTGTAGCTTGCATTCTGGGATTTTTCTGGTAAAGATATCAGACTTATTAAAGGTGTAGAACCTGTCAGAATTATTTTTAAATCTAATGCTGATTATCTACACACGACACAGTATAACCTTATAACAGAAACGATAGCTGGGATTGCCCCAGTGAATGAGTCCATGATACAGCAAGGAACATTGAAGGAAATTATGGAGAGCCCTGCAATTCTCTAGTTATGAACCGTCCATTAACTGAGCAGGAAGTACAGCATTATGTAGGGCCTGCGAGAGATTAATAACATTGTTGTTCCATGTTGTCCTGTAGAACTGAATCCTGCTGTGATATTGTTTCAGAAGCCTTGTGAAGCTGAGTGGTTCACAGATATTGATTTGTGTCAAGTGTTCTTTTCCAACCCGTTACACGAACAGAACCATATGCTCTTTGTGTTTTAGTTTCAAAATAGAATTCTGGCATGGTGCCAAGTTCCACAAGTGTATACAGAAAAATCCCTCAATTTCTAAACAGATCCTGAAAAGAAATCTGGGGGCTCTAATGTTACTGTGTAATTCAGCCCTTGTTCAATACATCGATAATCTACTGATAGCGTCAATGTTGCAAGACGCTTGCAGACCAGACACCATTGTCACGTTGAATCATTTGGTTGAGAATTGACACAAAGTGTCCCTGAGTATATTACAATACTGTCAGAGAGAAGTCCTGTACCTAGGACATTATATTGAGAGGGCAGCAAGGAAGGTGTCACAAGAGAGAATTTCTGCCATTTTCAAAATGAATCCTCTTACTACGCAGCGAGAAACCTGGATATTTCTGGGAATGGAGGGATAGTGTTTTCAGTCGATGCCCAACTTTTCCGTAGTGGCCAAACTCTACAGAGGTAGACACACAAGGATGTGTTTGGTCAGATACCACAGGACAACCACAGTATGATTGCCTTCCTAGAGTTGAGAAAAAGTCTCTGCTGCACTTGGCTCTAGGAATGCCAGATTACATCAAAGAGTTTACTTTGTTTTGCATGAGAGGGAGGGCTGTGCTCTCTCAGTGCTTACTCAGATGCATGGTGATTCTCGAAGACCAGTTGCATACTTTCCTGCTGTACTTGATCCTTTGGCCGTAGGACTGCCCGGTTACCTTAATGCGATATGAGCTGTAGGTGTCAGCATGGAGCACAGTAAAAATATGGATATAGGCTATCCTCTTACCGGGATGGTTCCTCACTCTGTGGAGATATTGCTTACTCATGCCAAAACCCAGCATTTGACTAACAGCCAAGTATGAGAATGCTATTCTTCCAGCTGAGAAAATTATTTTGAATCAATGCAATAGCTTGAACCCTGCCACATATTACCCCTACCTGAATGTGAAACTGAGGGGGGAAAGATTGAGCATGATAGTCTCAATGTTACCGAATTGTGCATCAAGTCAAGACCTGTTATTAAAGATGAAACACTTGCAGAGGCGATAATGTGTTGTTTGTGGATGGCTCCTGCTTAAGGAAGGGTGAGGGGAGTTTGAGAACTGCTTATGCTGTTTGCACAGTTCAAGGTGTAGTGGAAGCCTCCTGGCCCTGCAGTGTAACATCTTCCCTAGTGGTTAAATGGGTTGCTCCTACTAGAGCTTGAAGCATTTTTTAACAGTTGAAAGTCATCATTTTTCCTGATAGTCAATATGGCTTTGGTGTTGTCCATGACTTTGGACAGTTGTGATTGTTAAGGGGATTTATGATGTCATCTGGATCCCCTATGAGGAATTGGGAATATGTAAAGAGATTACTTGAGGCATTGCAGATGCCCCGAAGATTGCTGTGGTTAAATGTGCAGCACATAGGAGCAGAAATAATTATGCATAAGCTGGTAACCAATATGACGATGAAGTTGTCCGGTACTGTGCTTTTCAGTCATATGCATTTCATAAGAAATATTGAAATAAATCTGAAAATGTTAATGGCTTCAATCTTTTGCTGTCTGTTGCTGATACTTAGGAGGAAGTTAAGAGATTGCAGAAAGAAGTGCCAGAGGTTGAACAGCAAGGTGGGTTCGAGCAGGATGCATGGAGAATGAGGATCAAATGTGGGTTTTAAAAGATGGCAGACCTGTGTTGCCTGATAGTTTGTCATCACAGATATCTAGACACTTTCATGTCCCCACACACATAGAGAGGGACGTGATGGTGAGGTTGTTCAGACAAAATTGGTATAATTCCCGATTCAGGATATTGGCAGAAAAATTGTATCACAGGTGTGTTGTTTGCCAGCAGATACATGCAGGGAGAAAAACCCCAGTTAACATGAGTCATATAGGAAGATTAGGAGGTCCCTTCAATAAAAAGCAATTGGATGAGATGATAGTCTCAGTGTAGCCAAATTGTTGTTGAGAGAACTGCTGTCCAGGTTTTGATTCCCGGTTTCTCTGGAGTCAGACTGAGGGACTCATTTTAATAATGAAGTCCTGAGAATGCTGTGTATGGCTTTTCAGATGGAACAGCGACTGTGCCAGAGTTACTGACCTGAGGCTTCTGGCATTGTGGAACATGTCAATGGGATGTTGAAGTCCCGGCTGACTACAATGTGTGCTTCTACCTCACTGAAGTAGCCTTTGGTGCTGATGACTCTCCGAAGCACTCTCAATCGGTGAACAGAACTATCTCCCCACAAGATTCTCATGGGGAGATCCATAAGCTTGCCTGCTGTGCCTGCTATTGCACTTGTGAATATCACAGATGATATGGCTCCTGACTACTGCAATGAACTGGCTGATCTAGTGTGTTCTGTCTCTCACTAGGTTGAAGCTGCCACTGTTCTCCCTCAACAGGGTTAGTGTCACAACCTTAGTCCATGGGATTGGGTCCTTGTCAAGAAGCATGTTTGGAGGTCGTGCCTGGTGCCCAGTTGGAAAAGCCCTTATCAGGTCATTTAGGTGACCAACGCAGCCGTCAAGTGTGGTGGATTGTGGAACTGGAGACATGCCTCCGATACCAAGCGAGTAGGGTTCCAGACGAGGAGGTGGTAATTCACACTGAGGAATTGCAACCCCCATCTTGTGAATATTTCGAAGGAGCAGAGGGGGGTGAAATGAACCTCCAGGAACCACAGAGTCAACCTGTGGTTCAAGTTCCTCAAGTAATATAAAGCTGAGTTGAGACAATTTCTGAGTCTGTGGTGAGTGAATCAGGAGTTGTCACACTGAATAAGCAACATGTGTAGGTGATGGATGATGCAGATCCTGGTGTAGGGCTGAGTACTCTGACCAGGAGTGAGCTGAGGAGAGAGGAGTGGCCAAAGGGTCAAGAGAGACTAAGACTGAGTCTATTTGTTGAACGTATTCCACAAGCTATTATTGAAGAGACAGAGTCGAGTGGGTTGAGTGCCAGTGAAGACAGCCAATAGTAAGGTGGTCGAAAAGCAAGGATGTCTTGTTAGAGGTACTCTCCCCCTACAAATTCTTTTCTATCAATGTTGCTAACTGTTTTAACCTGCAACCTGAACAAAATGTTTTAATATAATCCTTAAGGTTTAACACCATCCTCTTTATCATTCTTGTGGAGACATTTTGGGTTCACGGTACTTGCAATGTACTTCCTGGGGCCTTATTAGGCATATGGCGCACTTTCCCTGTTTGCGCCATGACCCACCTTTCAAAAGGAGTGCCGGGCCCAAACAGGGACAGTGCACCATATTAAAAAGAATGTGTCGCCTCCAGGGCAGCCGCAAACTTTTGCTGCCCTCTGGGCAGCGCATTTAAGTGAAATACGGGGCAGCTGCTTCAAAGTGGCTCTGTGTTTCACTGTGCAGGCGGCATGCCTCCTGAACTTTGAAGAGGGGTTAGAGATCCCCATGCAGATTGGTGCAGTGAGTGACAGCACCCACCTGCAGGGGGGTCTCTGGGGGGCCCATGGGACCCTCTTTCTACCCTTCAGGTGGCTGCCTTTAAGAGGCACACTGAAAGTGCACCACCTCTTTGTGGCGCACTTTCAGTGCTCCTCCAAAGAACATGTTTGCCTCTGTGCATGTGTCCATAATACGGCGCAGGCACAGCAGCAATGTGATTCCCTCATCTGCATGGGGCCACGTCCCCATGAAAATGAAGGGAATGCCAGAAGTGGCTGCGCAAGTGTCTGCGGCCCCTTCTGTAATACCATTAGCCCGAGCGTGCACAAAGTGGGCACACATGCCCATTGTGCCCCCAGGGCACAATCTGTAGAACTGCTCTGCTGTTAGGTCCTTTCTTATACCTCAAGTCTACAATAAAACGTCCATACAACCAGTGGAGGATTCTGTTTGATGACTTTACTAAGAGATTAAGATTCAAGAAACCTTGCTCCATCAAGGATTACAGCATTTGGACAACTGGGGGTTGGCCAGTTGCCATGATGAGCATATCCGCGATTCACAGTGGTCTAAGATGCACTCACAATGGCCCTTTCTTCCTCTTGCCTAAGCAGCTTGAGGCCGGACACAGGATAATAGTGTTGCATTTAGGGAAGTGAGATGGGGAATTTAGCCTTAAGGGGGTGAGTAATATTTAGGTGGTGGGGGAGGTTGGTCTAGAGGTTTTGGTTTGGCTGTTAAGTATATTTAGTATGTACGGCTAAGCCGAAGGTTGGTGTAATCTGAGCTCTGCTTGATTTCAAATAAAGGGGCATTTTCACAGAAAAAACGCCTAAGCGTCTGGAAGCGTTCCTTCCTATTGGAAATGGATGAAAAACTCTTTAAGGGCTCCCCTCAGCAGGCTGTGTCTCCAACCCTGTCGGGAAGGGGAGCCAAGTTATGGCTAAGTGATGAAATAATATATTCGAGTGGCCATTTTATAGCTCTAAGGGCCATATGTATCATGCATTGGGACGATTGTGACCGCAAAAATGCATTTTGGTATGTATGAATTCCAAATTGCGATTCGGTAACATGTTACCGAATCGCAATTTGGAATTGCGAATACATACTGATTCAGTATTAGGAAGGGGGCGTGTTCAGGGCATCCCTTCCTAATTCCGAATCGCAGTCGTATGTAGGAATGTTTGGGACTAAAATGCGGTCGCAAAACATTTGCATTTTACCACCTAATTCAAGTAGGTTGTAACCCATTATCAAATGGGAAGGGGTCACCAAGGGACCCCTTTCCCTTTGTGAATGGTAGCGAAAACGTTTTTTCAAAGCAGGCAGTGGTCCCACGGACCAGTGCCTATTCTTAAAAATTAAAAGAATACTTTTAATTTTTCTTTTTTTAAAAGTGTCCCATTTTCTTTTATGGAAAACGGGCTGCGTTTAAAAAAAAAAGACTGCTTTATTTAAAAGCAATCACATGCATGGTGTTCTGCTGACCCCAGCAGGCCGCCATTCCTGTGATTTTTGCGTTTCCTAATGTTTTGCAAATTGCGACCTACCTCATGAATATTAATGAGGTAGGTCAATTTGCGACCCATTAGGAAACGCTAAATGAACTCATGGAGTTTCATACATTCAAATAGCGATTACCTACTTGCAGTTCGTAGAGATTCTCAATTAGGTAATCGCTATGTCTAATAATGATATATAAGGCCCTTAGTACCTCTAACATGGAGCTAAAGTAGGAATACGACTTCTTTTTGAATATTCACAGAAGGTGGATGAGCTTGTACTCCTCACAGTATTCAGGTTTCTTTTGTAAATAGGGAGTTGCCTCCAGTGCAGCCATTGCTGCAGGCCGCGTGAAGCACATCCTTTGATTGCCTCTCTTGAAAACCAGGCCCAAACTCTTCAGAAAGTCTACACAGAAGAGGACACCTATGAGCAGTGAAGGGGAGAGCAAGTGGACAATTAAGAAGTGGTGAAATTGATCAGCTCAAGAAAAGAAAATATGACAAGAGAGGGAGGCCAAACCACTCAAGTTACAAGGACCGGTTAACAAAGCAGACATCTCAAGGTGTAAAAGGAGCAAATTTATTGGACCACTTTATCACTTAGACTTTACAAAGAGTCATGAAAAACACTGTTATATTCAAAAGAGTTCTAAAAGTATAGTACAATTAGTGTTCATCCATCCGGATATTGAAGCAGATGATGAGACACTGAACATTAATACTGCAATATAAATGCATGGGCCTGTGTGACTTCCTCCTCCCGACTATATATAAATAATGTCTTTGGCTTTCATATTGTATTGTGCAGCCTCACAATGAAATGTTTCAGAACAAGGTGCCGAATTTGGACACGGTTTCCAGGGCATGAAAGATAAATGATTACATTAAATTCTGAACTGCATGATAATGTTCTTTCTTTTCGTGTTTGAGGGAAAGGGAGAGCATTATGACTGATAAAGGAATCTGTAGAATGATTGGAAAAATGAAAAATTACACTTGGAAACTCTGAGGTATGAGGCCATTGCGTTTAGAAACATGGGCTTCCAATTTCATTTTGTAAATTAATCCCGGTTGGTTTTACAGCATGTTCTGTTATTGTTCTTTGGGTATTGCTTCCTTTAATATTACATGTATTTATTGCGTGAAGTATTATTAAGTCTCCGTCATCACTGCTACGTGATTCGGTCTTATGACAGGAATTAATTTTTAGGTTTTGGGGTACGGTGTACTGTGCAAATCTGCTCAGTTGATGAGGACCGCTGTACAATGTGTATGGGTCCATTAGCCTCCAGTTTTTCGCAGCTATTAAGGGGCATATTTACAAGAGGCTTGCATCGCATTTGCACCATGCAACCTGGTACATGCACAATTCAAACCTCTACAACAGATTTATGAAGCCACGCAAAGTGGCTTCATAAGTTTGGAGTAGCGCAACGCAGAGCAAACCACTGCGTTGCGCTACTCTGCCTTGGGTAGGCATTCCATGGGTGTTGCATGGATGTTCTCACGGAACTCCCATGGATTTTGATGCATTCCCAGATTTACAAGAACAGAGAAATAGATTTATTTCTCCTTGTTAATTCCTCTTTCTATGTGCACACATGGAAAGAGGGATTTGCCTCCCAGTATTGTTTTTGTTGCCGGAAGGTGTCCCTTCCTGCACACAAACAATCCTGTAGGGTGCCTGTATTGGCACTAGGCAGCCAAAACAGCACCAGCGCAGGGACAATGACAAGAATGTGTTGTATTCTTTTAAATACGGCGCATTTCTGCCTTTTCCCTGCCACGCAGCGCAACCAGGTGACTTGCTGCGCTGTACTGCACTGCGTGACTGTTATGTAAATGTATCCCTAAGTGTCCCTTAGATGAATAGGGAGCCCCTTAAAGAATCCTCCCCCACCTCTGTGCTGTGGGCACTGCAGGGACCTGGGTCACACCCCTGGGAAACACAGAGTTTCTGACAGCATAGACTATGCTGGCTCTGCCATGAGAGATCCTAGCTACCACCACCACTGAACCCCTGGGTCCCAGTGGTGGTCCTCTCGGCCAGTAGTGGGGGTTGTAGTGTCACTGATTTTTCCTTGATGCATCTGGAGACTTAGGGATACTCTGAGCAATGAACCTATTACAATTCTTTCTTGTAGCCCTAGTACCAATACCAGTGTGCTGGCCTTATACAACCAGACTGTTGAAAAAGTTTACACATTCTTTATAACTACTAAACCAGCTAAATGGTTCTGTCTTTATAAACAAAACAATTGGTTTGGTATGGAACGTTGGCTGAGGAAATAGGATTTCCCAAGGGCCCTATCTGCCAGGGTTAAATCTGCCACTGAGCAAAATAATTTCCAAAATCTTAGAAAAGCTTATAATAAATGAATTAGCAGTAAAAGATGAAGTGCACAGTTAAGATCATAGAATGAACTGATGGGTGCAGTAATGAAGCATAACATCAATTAATTATGGACTCCAGCGGCCAGGGGTTATCATGGACAAATTAATCATATTCAAACATGTATTAGTGTAGATGAATGGATAAGACACTTTAAAACGCTATATGAAGCTCATTTCGGAGTCCTTAGTGCACCACTTCACTTCTATCTGCAAAAGTCTGAAACTATGACAAGCCCAAAAATAGCTATTTTTTTCAAAGAAGTCGAGCTAGCAAGTTTAAGCCAGAAGCTGAAGAAAGTTCAAGGTCCCAATTGTATTCCAGTCTAATGATTCTTAAGGTTTGGACCCACGTCCTTGGTAAATTTAAAGAGTAATTTAATCACGTATTCTCCCTACACCAGTGATTTAAATGGGAAAAAATAAGTGCAGGTACTCATTAATATGAGCTAGAGGAGTGGCGAGTGGACGGGGCTAGGGGCGGGGCTCAGGGCAACATATGATGATACATAATGACTTCTATATCAGTTGCAGCAACTATGAAAAACACATGAGAAATGTGTTTATGTAAACGAAACAGGTTAACTCATTACACAAAATGAAACCCAAAAAGGATGATATGTGAACAGTTCCTCGTTTTGTAATATTTGCTGCTTCTTAATGCCATACTGTTATTTGTTGTTGTTTGGCACACTACTATATACTCTCAAGCGTGCACACACACACACAGAAACAAGCAGACGTACACAAGCATTCTACACATTCCCTCTAAAATGTACTGAGTGTCCTGATTCTCTCCCTTTTCTCTCACAGAAAAACAGGCACACACACAAGTCGACAAGCGCACAGACATAAGCAAACACTCGCAAAAAGTCTGAGGTGGGATTAAAACAATTTTAAGCTCCTTACCTCCCGCTGTTCATGTGCTACCTCCATACCTGTGTTTGCACAAATTCACACAATAGTGTGAATGTGATTAACAGCACAGGGCCTAAATGGGCCCTCCACTGTCAAACACAGTGTGATGGTGAACACAGGGACATCATCATGCAAATGATCCCATGCTGAATAGTTCAACAGCTGCTCTGCTCAGGACTATAGCAGCGCCTTGGCTGTCAGATAGGTTCCAACCATGACAGCCTAGTGCTCACCAGTGCTAGCAGCCAGTGAGGAGAGTATCATGAGTATTGGTACTCTGCTCAGCAGTAGAGAAGTGCCGGTACTAACAGGGATAAAAAAAAGAAGTGCCGGGACTCAGTATCTGTGAGTACCGGCCCATTTAAAACAATGCCACTGCCCTTTTCCCTACGACCAGGCTCTTCCTGTCTCTTGCTGGCTCCGTGCCTTTACATTCACATGTCCTCTCCACTTGCCTCTAATCTTTACCCAGCCTCTAAGCTTCTCTCACTAGTTCTGCTCCTCTTCCTCCCACCTTTTGCTTACTCTCCACAAGGCTTACATTTTCTCCCTGGTTTTTCCGTACTTGTCTCCTGTTCTCCCCTCCATGCTGTACTCATCCCCTAAATTTGCCGTCTGGAAAATTAAAGTTAAGAAATGCACCAGATTTATGACTTTACAGAAATGTGTGTTAAAATACCATTTCTAAGACGATTCATGATTTCAAAACTCAAATATCTGGTATTTTTATCTGAAAATAAGTGGCAATCCTAACTTAACCTGCCACCTCACTGCTTTACATTCATCCCTACTCCTTCCTTCCACAAAGAGAAGCAGCTCCTGTCCAGAACAAAAAGATGAAAAGAAAACCGGCTTTGGCGAAGGCAGAGGATTTTGTTGGGCTGTCACTCGCTTTAGAACGGCCAGTGCAATCAATATCCTAAATAAGACTGGATTACTTACTGACTGCCCGTCCCAACCCATTTACACACCTGATGGAGAGGGGTGGGGGTGAGGCTAAAGCACTTTCAGCCGAATAGTCGTCGGGCACCTGATCGACAGTGAAGGGTCTGTCTAGACCCTGTCCTGTTAATCACAGCGTGACGTAAGGCAAGCCCTATTAGACCCCTGCAGTCTCAGGCCATTCACATGGGCGCTGCTGGAATCTCCAGTAGGGACTCTGCAAGAGGCTTGGCGCGCTTACAAGCTCCTGAGAAGCAGAGCGGCAACTACCCTGTGCTAGAGGAGATAAATAACCGGAGCCTGCAGTGTCATCTATTAGGTTACCGGTACTCTCCCTGGCTAATGAGAAGTGCCGGTACTGAGGGCCAGAAAATTCAGAAGTGCCGGTACTCAGTACCGGTGAGTACCGGCCCATTTAAAGCACTGCCCTTCACTAGGAAGGAAGGAAGATGGACCCAGAAATTTATAGACCATATCGTTGCTGGACGGGCTGGTAAAACTGTTGGGGAATGTTATCTTAAACAATTTTTAGGCTATGCTGACTCGGAAAATACCCTTTCTTATGCACAAGCAGGCCTTACAAGAGGTGTAGGAACAATAGCTCAATCCACGGTCCTCTAGGTGATCTGTAAAAAGCATGGGCAACTGAAAAAGGCTTCTTTATACATTCATTTTTCAGACTTAAAATCCGTATTTGACTTAGTGGCCACAAAGCAGTGCTTAATTTGTTAAACAATAAGTGCCAGGGCCCTGACCAGGAAGCCACTGCAGTTTGCACCATCCATTGCCCCTGTCATCGTTGCGCAATGACTAACCATCTCTCTCCTGCAAGTGCGACATTTCAGATTAGTCCATGTCCCCAAAGCTAAAGGAATGGCTGGGGAGGCAGGTATTAGTAATTTTTAATGTATACTGTATTCATAAACCACCGTTGTTCTGTTCATCTCTAAATTAGATGAGCAGCACCACCATGTGGCAGACAGTCCTAAGTGTGGTGTTGACAATTAAGTGCCGGTCCCGAGCACCGGAAAGCAATTAAGTGTCAGTGGTGAGCACCGGAAACCACCGGCTCAAATTAAGCACTACCACAAAGCAATCTGAGTTGAAATCACCCAGGACCTGAGAAACACATGCTAGATATTATCTGAAGCATGCATATTGGCACAACGGCTAGAGTCCGATATGTGTACAGAAAATGTTGCAATCACTTCTGGTGTATGTCGTGAATGTCTTGTCGTCCCTCTGCTTTTATGCCTGTTCCTTTGTTAGTGCAACTTTAGAAAATCCAAATCTTGATTCACCTAAATTAAATGTTAGGAAGACACCAAAATTATTGTTCACTGACAATGTTCTCTTCTCATTGACAGAATTGCCTATGCACAAATTGATTGATAGTTTTCTGCAGTATTATAGGCTAAAACGGCTAACAATATTTCTAACACCATGCTATGAAGAACACTCCCAGATTACAGAGGCTATTTCTCATCAACAAACAACCCCTTGCATATATCAATGAATTTGACAACCTTGGTATTTAATTTGTGTGAGAAAGTCATCCTTTTGGCCCTGATCACCCCTATTGTGTTGCTTGGAACTGGTGGTAACTGAATCTGACTGCAGCCTGGGCTCTGCTTGCCAGGACCAGTGCTCTGATATTAAGGATATGCAAATTAGGTGCAATTATAATTGGTACTGACAGTCTAGCTATAAGTCCCTAGTATATAATAGGGCGCATAGGTTTAGAGGCCTAGTAGACTAAATGCATTTAAGTGTGCACAACTGTGTTGCCTACTGTAATTTTAAAAGCAGCACTGCCTTTTAGGCTGTCTTTACATTAAATGTATATACAAATTCGACTTTGGATTCAAAGCTACTTCCAAAGTCTCAAACTACCCCTAGGTGTCGCAGGGGTAGGGTGCCTTGTAACATTAAGCCGGGACATTATATAAGATGTTTTATAAGCCCTGGTGAGAGAAAAACTGCCAATTCTGTTTTTCCCATTGTAGTGAATGGTTCAATAGGCTAACATTGTAATACTTATTTTATTTACCTTTAAATATTGATAGGAGCCATGTAAAGTATACTTCAAGGTATCAAATTAATAGTAAACTTTCTTTTCTGTAAGCCAAAGTCCAGCTTTTCAGTTGCTCTCTCCTGATTGGCCAGCTTGCTCCCAGGCTGTGCCAGTGCTTCCTGATGAGGTGTGAAGTGTCCTGTCAGAGGACACAAAGGGGCCAATTCTGATGCGGGTTGGAAAAGCTTCCCGACCGAATCGGTTGGGAAATGGTGTCCGACCCACTCGGATCGGGAAAGTCCGACCGGCGGAGTAGGATGCATCCGGATGCTTCCAGATACGATTTGGTTGAACTCCCATTGACTTCAATGGGAACATTTGTTCCTAACCGCATCAGAATTGGGCCCTCGGTCGGGAAGACACGTTCCCGATCCGATTTGGAAGGAGCAAATGCCGTTAGGAGGCCTTCCTAACCGCATCAGAATCAGGCCCTCGGTCGGGAAGCTTTTCCAACCCGCATCAGAATCGGGCCCAATATGTTTCCTGAGGGCGGAGAAGTACAAGTGGCAGAGCAGATGGCAGGAATGGGGTGAGGGGTTGCCAAATTGGTCTTCAAAGGGAGAATGTCACTTTAGGACAGCACAGCCCCATCCCCAAATCCTGTTTTTTCAGCCATGCAGTAGCCCCAGTAATTAGATTAGGGAGAGGGTTGGAAAGAGAGTGTTTGGGAAAATTTGCCACTCCAGTAAGTTGGGTTAGCCTGATCCAGCTCCTCTGGAGAGATTGTCTCCATGTTGGATTTTGAGAGAATGGTGCTTTCTGGGACAAGAATATCCCACACTTTGAAGGAAGTGGTCATACACCTGGGTGGCACCCTGCTTCCCATTGGTCAGGGGTGCCCCCTGCTTGATACCCAGAAACTGTAAATAAATATGGGAGTGTTGCATAGTTCCTCAGATCTATTGCCTAAAGAAACAAGAAGATGAAGTACTGCTCTGCTGACTACCTGGCCTGCACCAAGAGGACTGCACTCACCTAGACTGCACTATCTGCACACTGTGAGACTTAGCACCAGAAGGACTTTGCCTGACTCTGAAAGTCTAAGGAGTGGACTCCCTGCACGCTACAGGTTGACAGAGCCCACCTGCATCATCTCCACCAAGAGTACCCAGCCTGTAGTGCGTCCAGTGGACGTATAAGGATTTGGCCAGGTGCATTGTGGGAATCGTAGCCCAGACATCCTATGGACCATCTAGGAGATTCCAGACCCTTAGATTTCTGTTTTGGACACTTTGAACTCTCAAGGGGAACTTCAGGAAGAAGTTCCAGAAGTTTGGAGCAACTTTTGAAAAAAGCTCCATGAGGTGACTGACCCGACATTGAGAGTCAAGTCGGCTACCTTTAACCTCGACACTGCCTGGATTTAAGGTTTGTCCCACTGATAGCTCCAGAGCTCCAGACTTCCAGGATTTGACTGGGGTCTTGCAGATAATCAAGCCGGGGGACTCACACCGAATCCAGCCTGATGCAGTGGCTTGCTCGACGTTGGAGGAAAAAGCTCCAGAAAAGTTTCTAAGTGTGAAGGTAAAATTTTGACGGAGGCCTCCCGCTTAGTGTATCCGGCCAGGGTTCCATCGTGGTTGGACTCAAACTTTGACTTTGCTCCGGTCAAGCATGACCAGATGTCCCAAAGTGGCGCTATATGTTTTTAAGCACTAGAAATTGTTTAATCTTTAAAAATCCATATCTCCGGTTCCCTACATTGGATTTTTGTCGTTTTGGTGTGTATTTGTTCATAAAAATATAATCTATTTTTATAAATTGGAGTTGGATTTTTATTGTGTGTTGTGTCCTATTTATTTAATGTATTGGTGTTTTTAAATGATTTACACACCTGTCTCCTAAGTTACACCTGCCTGCTTGTTGCCGGCTACCAAGGGTTGAGCAAGGGAATAATTTATTGAGACCTTTACTGACCCTTTAATTGTTTTTGTGGCCTTATTACTAGTGGTAAGTCACTACTTCTCACTACAAATAATCCACTTTACAGCAATTTGACAATAGGCAGATTTGGGTTAAGCAAGAATAGCAGCACGGAATTTATAACAATCTAGCATGTCTATCTTGTGATGTAGGCAGACAATTGGTATCCAACCACTATGTGCCATCTTTCAAGTGTATAATATGAAGGCAGCAGCTGCTGCCAAGTATGGGGAAGACTTTTGGGGCATGTAGATACTAAAGAGATGCAAATTATTGAAAACTCTCTCCTGAGGTTCCTCCTGCACTTGGGCCCATACTGCACTTTGCTAGCTCTTTGTCTAGAAATTGATATTAAACCCATTTCTGAGATTATAGTTCTAGTTCCTCTATTATATTAAATCTGTCCAGTGCTTAATTTGTAAAAACATGTGTCAGGCCCCTGTGTCAGGAGGCCACTGCAGCATGGCAACTTGCACCATCCATGGCCCCTGCCAGCACTGCCAGTGACAAATGACAGTGACAATTCAGACCATTCCAGGCCCCCAAAGCTATAAGAATTGCTTTGGTTGCAGGCATTAGTCATATTTGAAGTATATTGAATTAATAAACAGCTGTTTTGTTCATCTTTAAATAAGACAAACAGTGCCCCCAGGTGTCAAACTGTTATAAGCGCTGATGTTAACACTTAAGTGCCAGTGCCGAGCACTGAAAACAAGCAGCTGAAATTAAGCACTCGACCTGCTGATACAGAAACTGAAAGGCAGGAGTGAACTTTCATGTACTGGAAGAAATAGCTTCCTGTAAAGGGACTACTTCCACTACATTATCGGCTTATGTCACAAATACTCTGAAGGAGTTAGGGTTTGAGTAGTTCTGTGAAAATCCTACTTTGATATAGGGTGATAACATAAATCGAATCAAATAGCAATACCGTCTCTCTAGGTTTAAAAAAGCAATTGAGGGAGCCATAATTGGATCACTAGCGTAAAATTATTTTTATTACAATTCTATCATCGGTTTTGAGGCACACCTAAATTGGATATAGCCTGAAGCACAACACCCTAAGTACCTTAAATGTAGGCTTGAGATCCGGCTCTAGAGCCTACAAGTACTAATGGGACCTATATAGTTATAGCGTCTGAGATTATTTCATACTTTACTCTGATTTGCACCGAATGTGTTCTAGCTCGCGGCTGATTATTGGTACCCTTATTTAAATAATATGGTATGGTACCTATAGCACCACTGACAAGCAGGCACTCTGTTACCGAATGGACGAACCACAAATATATCTACATCTGGCAACCCTGGGAACGCTTTGGAAAGGACCAGAGTCATTGTGACCCAAAAAAAAAAAAGAGGCATTTACCACGATGGTGCTAGAATAACTGCATGCAGTTTCATGCACTTGATGTTGGTAATTTATATTGTTTGGCTGTTCTAAATGATTTTAGTGTTGTATTTGCATACAATGAATATGTTACAATTTATATACCATAATGCTTGTTTTTAATCAAATAATTACCTGACAACTGTTCAAATGGTAATCATTATTGGGTGTTTGTATGGCTATGCTGAAAACAATCAAACTTACTTACTGTTGAAGCATTTGGTCCCGAGAAGGAAAATTAGTAAAAAATCACTGACACGCAGCGAGAAGTTCCCTGTCCATCAGACACATTCTTCTTTTGCTCTTTAGCATCAAACTATACTTTAGGTTGTTTGTTGCTGAAAAACTAACAAACAATGCCAAGTGGGCCCAAACAACATGGTGTATACTTGATATTCAAGTTTGATGAAAGTGCATCCGTCACATAAATCAACCCCAGGGAGGCAAGGGTCTCCAAATATGGCTGGTGGATCACCCAGCACACAATAAATGACTCGCTTAGTGTGCCAAGCACAATACCTTCAAGCACAGTGTCTATAAACAATGAAACCAATGCTTGAACCCTCACATATCACTGTAGTTTGTGAGCTTCCATGTAACAAAATACTGTCTGCAGACTTTAACACTGCTTAATAACAATGGTTCATTTAAATCCAATTGACTTTAACATATGGTTTTCACAATACACATGTCAGTCCTACCGACTTTCTTGTAACTTTTCATAATAAATAGATCACACCAATGGCTTCTGACATAACGTTTTCCATTGCACCAGTCAGACACACAGCCTTTATCATTGTCTTGTCACAACAATTAACTCAGGCGTATTGTAATGAGCATAAACCATTGTACAAGCTAGCTACCAGGTATACAGTCGTCAAATTACAAAGAAATTACAATTGGCAGAACAATATACAATTCATTGTGAAATGGCAGATTAAGGATTATTACAACACAAATCTTCTACCCCCATGGTTTGCCAGAGGGGGCAACAGACACCAAAACATTTGCATACTGGAATCCATGTTACAAAGTATTCATTTAGAGGGCTTTAACACAGTAAGATAATCATACACCTTTAGAGGGTCAATGCCTTTATTATTGGTTTTTCACAATCAACAGTTCAAGCCTGCTGCCTTTGTCATAGATTTTCATAATAAACAGGTCAGATGTATTCATCTAACATAACTTTTCCCAAAGAACCAATCAGGCCTACTTCCTTGATCATTGGATTATCACCATAACCAACTCATGCCTACTGTATTGAGCATAACCTGTGCAATTTAAGCAGGGCCACTGGAGTTATGCAATTGTGAGGCCGAAGCATTTTCTGCGTAATTATGGATTTGCCTTATTTGCCACATAATCCATCATCCGGTGCATAATCTGCAAATTAAACAAAAATGCTTCTAATTCAAAAAGATCAAAAGTTACTAAAAATGTGGTGACATATGTTCCCACGCTTTGGAAGACCAACGCAAAGGGTGGCTGGCCATTTTTCTGTTGCTTATTGCTGTATTTGGTTGAAAAACTAGTACTAAGGTGGTGCAATCTTTGTTTAGACAGTGTTACCATATGTAAAAAGTACAAAATAATGAAATAATACTATCACAAAATGTGCCTCATTATGTCCCTTTTTTTGCCACATAATTTAGTCAAGCCTGATGCATAATTTGGTCCTCCCTGGCCACATAATTTTAGTGGCCCTAAATATAAACACTCTTTTTCCCTGGAAGAACACAATTTCTGCCCATTCAAATCCTGTAGGTAGAAAGATCGACATGTTGGGCGAGCTGGATCCCCCTCTCTCAGAAGTATTTCTTAAATCTTTTTGTCTGTTGATCACGAACGGTCTGGTGATAGCTGCACACTCAAACCTGACCTTAATAGGAGATCACATCACCTAATTATATAGAGTTACCCTTTACAGCAATCAGACACATGCTGTCAAGAAACTGTCCTCTCCGGTACCTCTTGGAGTAGGCAGACACAGCTATCCCAATCCAGCGTTTCCAAGGGGTGCAATGATCGACTACACACCCTCCTCCAACTGCTTCTATGTATCAATGTTGGTGTGCCAGGGAACCCAGGATCCACCTTTAGTTAGGGTTTAGCTCCTCTTAAAAGGGTGACGCCTCCTTAATGATTAAGGGAATATGTGCTTGACTGCACCACCCACCCTGTTTGGGCACATCAGACATCACCACAAGGTGTGTTAGCTGCTTTGTTCCCGCTCTGAGAATTTGAAGTGAAATGCATGGCAGATGGTGCATTTGGAAATTCAGTGGTGAATTTTGGGTCCTCTACCAGGAATTATTATAAAGTTTTGTGACATACAAGATTGTTAACTGCAAACTATTTACATATTGCAGAATTCTCAAAGTGCCCCATCTCAGCATTGAGTTTCTGGTCCGGTCCTGATTTTTACTTAGCATTTAGGGACTTGTGTCCCAGTGCTCCTAATATTGGAAAATAAAAAACTACAAGTATCAGCAGGAATAATAAAAATATAAAAAAAGGACCCAGTTTGTATTGGGAAAAACAACAAAATTATAACTACCAGAATGCAAAGTAAAATAAACAGGAATAGATGATCTTCACACATCTGACCTGCGGTAACCTGAGAGATCTGTATGATGTCTTCACTGGATAGAAAAATGGTTGACTGTCAGAATATTGATAACAAAAATATTATGTCACAGATATCATGCCCTAAATATCGTTTGGAAAAATACGGCTCTATTAGGTGTAGATATTAGGTACAATGGGGCAATATTTTTATAAGCCATATTTAGGACACTATTTAGATATTTGGACCATGATATTCTGGTACCATACCAGCAAAACACTGGAAACCCAATGTCACGATTCACTCCCTGTGCTCTCGTTCCCACCACCAGGGGGCCAAATTGTGGGGCTTTCCAGTATTCTAATATGCTTCCAGACACTCCCCTGTATGCAAATCCTGACTTCCAGGCATTTGGACATCATTTAGGAATTGACATCCATTCCCAATCCATGCCGGGTTTTGTGGAAGCCAGTCTGCTCATGCTGGAAACTCCATTACCTATAATCCCCTGCTCACTGCTTTGTCTCCACCCCTGCAGGCCAAGGATGGGTGGAGGAATTCAGTTCACCTGTGGCTGGCTGCTGCTAGCCTGCTCACACCTGATGCACATGAGTACTGTGAGCTCTTTTAAGCCCCAGCTCCCTTCAGCCCAGTGTTGGTCATTGTAGCTGTATACCGGTGAGGCCGATCCTTGTTTCCAGTGTTTCCTGAGCTTTTGATACCCTTGTTTCCAGTGTTTCCTGAGCTTTTGCTATTCCTTGATTCCTGAGCTATAGTTAATCCTTGTTCCTTGATTCCTGAGCTATAGCTATTCCTTGTGCCTGAATTAGCACTGCCTGCAGTGCTACCTTGTTTCCTGAGTTCCTGAGCTATAGCTATTCCTTGTGCCTGAATTAGCACTGCCTGCAGTGCTACCTTGTTTCCTGAGTTCCTGAGCTATAGTTATTCTTTGTTCCTGTTCCTGGGCTTCAGCTATTTCTTGTTCCTGATTTGCACTGCTTGCAGTGCTCTCTTGACTCCTTGTTTCCTGAGCTGTAGCTATTTCCTGTTTCCTTGAACCAGTACTGCCTGCTGTGCTACCTTGACTCCTGAGCCTTAGCATTCCTTGTTCGTGACCTGCAGCAGTTTCCCTTCTCCTGAACTAGCACTGCCTGCAGTGCTACCTTGACTCCTGAGCCTTAGCATTCCTTGTTCCTGAACTGCAGCGGTTTCCCTTCTCCTGAACTAGCACTGCCTGCAGTGCTACCTTGACTCCTGAGCCTTAGCATTCCTTGTTCCTGACCTGCAGCAGTTTCCCTTCTCCTGAACTAGCACTACCTGCAGTGCTACTTTGACTCCTGAGCTTTTGCTCAATTCTTGTTCCTGCCCCAGCACTGCCTTCTATGCTACTTTGTTTTCTTGATTCCTGAACCTGCACTATTCGTATATCCTTTTCCAGTCCCTGCCTTTCTTCCCATTTCCTTAGTTCCAGTTCTAGTTTGCTGTCTTTCTATTTCTGCTGTCTTGCTTCTGTTACCTTGTATGTTTGTTACCTGCTTTCTGCCAAGTGTGCCCTGTGATTTCCTTCCTTTCCTGTTAAGCACTCCTCCTTGCTAGCTCCTCGTCTATTGTGCTTGTGTTTAGTGCTACCCCTTTGCTGTTACTGCCTTGCGTGTTCCTGTTTGATCGCCAGGATCCATGGGCACAGCTGACTACCTAGGTGGTGTTTCTTGTTCACTGTGAGTATTGTCTTTGAGTTACTGTTATAATATCACCATAGGTATAAGCTCCACAGACCCTGCCTTTGCATACATATCCTATATGTGGGTATTTTCAGTCAGTATCTGTAACAGCAATTGTGGGTGAGGAACTTACTCAGCTTCAGTCTTACCGTGTGGAGCTCCTGAGTGCTTTACCCCACCTTCCCTTTATTGTTAATGTTGTATTATATATATCTCTGGCACGTCCGTCCTGGGTGTAGTTAGTCTGAATGCTAAATTGCCTTGTGAGTGCCCTTCCTTTCTGAGTCTTAGCCATCTTGTACAGGCTTCCCCTTTGGATCCCTTTTTCTCCTCTGACTCCTTGTGTGATCCTAGGCAGCGCTGTACTACTCTTTCTGTGCACGGTACGTTTTCTACCCAGTCCCCAGTCCTTGCTCAAGTCCCTGACTGTGTTCCCGACATAGTCCCGGACAGTCCCTGACACCCAAACTGCTTTGAGCATTCACTTTGGTCTATACACCAATGAGCACATACCGAATTCCAGTTCCATAGATCCGGTTTCTTAAGCGGTGATGTCTGGAGTAGTGATACACCCAGGAGAGAAAGGACAGGACATATGAATGTGACATCGCACAATCCAAATGTATTTCCAATGGTAGCTTACTTTGTCATATCTATTATATGGGTTAACGGAAACAAGAGCAACCAAACTGTGCTACTGTATGCAATAATCCACAAAGATGCCAGGACCCAAACTACAAAAGTAAATCCATATTTGTAAAGCGCAAATATATCACCCCTTAATGTTTCAAGGCACTGGGGGCCATCAAGGAGATTAAGTGAGCTATTGCCCAGAGTCACATGGTGCTGTGCTGAGCTGCTGCCGGGGCCAGGGGCAGGGGCAGAGGAGCATCACCCCACTGGCTGAGAGCCAGCAGCTAAAAAATAAAACAATATTTCATCATCGTTTTATTTTTAAGCAGCTGCCTCAGTCAGGGTGGGCAGGGAGGGGTGGGGACGGGGCATGAGAGGGGCGAGGAGGAGTGCTATGTGCACTGTCTAAGTGAGCATGTAAGTGAGCATGTGTGTTTGGCCGGGCATCTCAGGCCGGCCAAACACACATGCTCACTGAGGTTTCTCTAATCTGGCTGTATTGAACACCTGGGCTGGAGAAACCCCACATACTCCCTGTCCTGAGCGGAGCGTCTTTTTAGCCCGCTCAGGCCAATCCCTGTTCTGCTCTCGTAGCAGGAGAGCAGCGCAGGAATTGGACAGGGAGTCCGTGACATAGTCCCAGTGACTGCTGGGACACGGAAGAACCAACACTGAGGCGCCACGCCGGAGGCGGCCGGAAGCAGGTAAGTTTAACTTTTTAAAACTTTTTATTATTATTTAAACTCCCTCCCCCGTGCTCCCCTCCCACGCTCCCCCTCCTGTGCTCACCCCCACTCCCCATCCCCCACCACTTTTTCTATGTGGTGGCTGCCGCTGGCTGGGGATCGAATGGTGAGGTCAGCCTCTCTGGCCGTTGCGCCACACCTCTCCCTACTATTACAAGGGGGTGAACCAACAATAAGTTCATTTCCTTGTAATAATATGAAGCAAAAACAAAATGGGACCCATTATCACTCTGACCCTTTCAGTTTTTAATATGTATAACAGATAAAGATTTGTGAGGGGGTTACAAAATTGCATATGCTGTCACGTGAATATTTATGCTAGTTATTAATAGTCTGTGCAGTGTGCAGCAACATGTGGTCACCACAGACCACCCCTTTCTTTCCTCTTCTGTTTCTATTTATTGGAAACCCTAATTGCATCTACCCCAGTTTATGAAGAATAGAAGACCAACCAGAAAAAAATGCTGCTCCACTAAAAATAAAACCTCTGATAGGGCACTTGGCGAGGAGGGCCAACGGCAAACAAACTCAGCTGGCCTGCCGCTGTGACAGCTTTGAGAGTGGTTGAGGAGGCCGTCCAATGCACAATGTTGATTTGATTTAGATATTTATAGAGCGCAGCTGTCACTCCGAAGGGAGCATCCTGGCCCTATACAGAAAGAAGCGATGGTAGTCATGTAAGGATGATAAGTATTCCAGTTATACCAGTTAGGAACAGAATGCATCAGTAGCCCCAAATATCCAGGTTTTCAGTGCTTTCCTAAATAGGGTTTCTGATTCCACCGCCCTTAGTTGTGCGGGCATCAGATTCCATGCTCTGGCTCCCAAGACTGCCACGGATTTTACTCCTTTAGTTTTATACCTAAAGATGAGAGGTCTAAGAAGATTTGCTGTGGAGGATCTGAGTGTCCTAGCCGTAAGGTAATGAGTGAACTTAGCCGCTAGGTATTTAGATCATGAGTCTCTAAAGGCTCTAAAAGTGATTACCAAGGTCTTGACTAAAATTATTTTTTGGATGGGCAGCCAATGAAGAGTTTTGAGGGCTGTGGTGACCGATGACCGGCGGGGCATCTTCAGCACCAAACGGGCCGCTGCATTCTGTACAACCTGTAACTTTTTTACTGCTTGTTTGTTAGCTCCTGTGAAAAGGCTATTACAGTAGTCTAATCAAGATAGGATAATTGCTATTGCCACTGTCTTCCTTGCAGAGTAGGGAATAAAATCCAAAAACCTTTTGAGGGTTTTAAAGAGGTTAAAGCATATTCCTGCCACTGCAAGAGCTTGTGGCCGAAACGAGAGAGAGACATCAAATTTTACCCCCAGGTTTGTGGCAAATTCTACTGTATTGGGTGGAGCAGGTGCATCTTCTGGCCACCATTGGATAGGATTGAAGGGATTGTCCTTCCCTACCAGTAGTATATCTGTTTTATCCGTATTACATTTAAGATGGTTGAGTCTCATCCAACCGATGACCTCTGTCATACATTGCTTAAAATTGAGCCCTGTTTTTGTAGCATCTTTGTCTAGGCCCTGAATCAATTGTGTATCATCTGGATATGAGGTTGTGTCAATGTTAAAAGAAAATATTAACGAGATCAGCGGGCCATATAGATGTTAAAGAGAAGACCCCTGTGGGACGCCTGAGGTGATCGGGCATTCGGTTGAGAGGAATTGTCCGAAGATCACTGTTTGTCTACGGTTGGTGAGAAATGATTTTTTCCAAGCCAAGGCGGTTGAGGATATACCGCTTTATTTGATTCTGGATAGAAGAATGTCATGCGAGATGGTTTCAAACGTGGCCTACAAATCCAATATGGTCAGTGCCGCATTTTTTCCTTTATATAGGGTTCATTTCAGTGGATCTATTACTTACAGTAGAGCAGACTCAGTTGAGTGTTTAGGACGGAAGCCGGTTTGGCTGGGGTGTAATATCCTGGCTTTCTCAAGGAAGTCAGTGAGCTGTCTGTTAACAAGTTTTTCTGTGATTTTACCAAGGATGGGTAATAATGATATTGGACGAAGATTAGAGAGTGTGGAACGGTCTATGTTCTGTTTTTTTTAAGTTGTTTAACAACTGCCAATTTCCATTCTGCAGGAATTATTGCTGTAGTTAGAGACGAATTTACAATGTTGTTAATTACTGGATTAACAATATCTATGATCTTGTGAAGTACCGCAGGTAGACATGCGTCAGAAGGAGATCCCGAACAGACAGAGCGAATATGGCAGCCTAGGTTGTTAGGCCTTTGATGTTTGGCCAGGAAAATGTGGGCATTTGCAAAGTGAGGACGTGTGTGCCTGCCTGACTGGCCCAGCTCTGCATATTTAATGAAAAGGTAAATAATTTATAAAGTGCACTGCACTGTTAGAGAAACCAACCTGTGAGTTTCTAAAAGTAATATATTTACATATTACTTATTACTGTTCCTTTTAACATTTAACTGCAAAATTTGGGCGGTGAACTACTTTTTGGCCCTCATTTACAGTTTAGTGGAATGACAGCACTGCCATATATTGCTATTGCTACCACTTCACCTAACTCGTGGTTCCCCACCTCATTTAGAACTGTAGGAATCACATGCTTTTCGATGGCAGAGTTTCTGCTGTGTCTGACGGAAACCCTTCATGCGATCTGTCACTAAGGCACCTGGTGTCAGTGACAGTCAGCACACCCTAATTAAGGTGGAATGGTGATCACTATTTCTCCCTGACTGGGTCCATCATTCAAGGCATGGTAGACCTGGAAAGGGAAGAGACACTTGCAGCAAGAAAATGGAAAAAAAGTAAATGCCGGATGGGCACAAAAAAACCTGCCCACTCATTTGGCATTCATCTGAGTCTTAAGAGGATCCAATGCACTCGTATACGCATTTAAGGTCTTTAAGTACCGTGGCTGGTCTACTGCCTGGAGACAGAGAAAGGGCCTTTGCCAGTCGAAGGTATTGACAGACTTTAAATGAAGCCCATTTGAATGTTAAGCTTTGTTCAAAAACTGAAATGTAATGTTGGAGGAGTACATTTCTCATTCCTTAAATCTTTTATTCAATCTTAAAAAGATCATAAATGCATTTGATAAAAAATAGTACAATAAAATATATAAATAGATTCAATGTCACAATGTACTGGTCTCAGTGCAATACAATAGATCAAAATGTTAAAAACCATAACAATTTATCAAATATGGATAATATGAAACATGGTTAACACAAGTAAGATACCCCATTAGATCCCCTACATTATTTTTCTACTGCAGATGGCCAGCTTAAGAAAGCAACAAACAGTAAAGCAGCTATCTGGACAATTCAACATTCGAAGATAGGTTAGTGCAACCCTATATTTCCGAAAAGGCTAATTTGGTCAGTAATGGTTTAAGACATGACTGACAAAAAAAACAGCAAAAGCCACAGAAAAACATAAAATGTAGCAAAAGCTGTTCTGCCTTGCCGTTACAGGGACATCGGGAAGATCCTTACTCCATGACCCTTCCGAATCATAAAAGCATATTAGACGCCAAACCGAACCAGACCTAAATCTAAATAGAAGTGATCTCTCCCATTGAGTTAAATCTAACATCAGATACAAAGCAGTGTCAGCCATAGCAAACATAGAATAGCAATGTATAACAGTATGCTTACTAACAATCTCTTGTAATCACAGAGAAGAAATGTGTTCTGCAATGCTCTGCTTAACCGTCTTAATGGTGGCTTTGCTAATCAAACCGGGGGCACTGAACAGTTCTGGGAGGCCAATATCAACTAATGATTTGCACACGCAGCTCAACCAGAATATAGCGAGCCCCCCATCCATGTTCAAACAGTCAGCAATAAGTGACCTATTAAAACAAGCGTCCTTGTTGCTGCAAACATTAACCTGGAGTTTTAGGGGGGCAATCTAATACTATCCTGAATATACTCTAGATTCAATTCAGAGTGCAAAATAACATTTGGGCTGGAGGGAAGGAGATTCAGCAATCTCCTGCATATTCTATGTTCTTCCACCTGAACTGGAGTGGTGTTGTGAAATTTCCAAACCCCCAGCTCCAAAAGCAGTGGTGGGAACACATTGCATCTTGTAAATTTTAAGAAAAGGGGAAATTGTAGTCCTGACATCCCTCCTAGCTAAATTAAAAAGCCATTCCGTTGCCCTCCCAGGTTTTCGCCTAGCAGTGTTTACTTGTGGCTGCTATGAATCGCTGGCATCAAACACCAGGCCTAAATATCAAAAGGTTGTAATTGGAGGAGTAAATAAATCATCAATTTAACTTATTGGTAATGTGACTTGCATTAGGTAAAAATTTGCCAAACCACTACTGAATACCCACTAACCTTGGTGCATCTTTATAGTGCATCGCAAATGCCATCATGTTGCTAACCCAAACTTTTATGCCTGATTCACAAAGTATTTTGCATCAGTAAGTGTTACTTACTTTTGTGAAATTGGTAACCTGTGTATGTGTAAGCTAGATGCAGTTCACAAAACAAGAAATATCTGTACAATAAATGAAAAAACTTGGCTAGTGTGCTGCTGCCTCCGAAATTTGTCCACGAGGGTCATTTTCTTGCCCCATCAAGGATTTAGTCACTTAACTCACATTCCACAACTTACATGTACACCAATGCATTCTACCTTTTCTCCAAATTTCAGTTCGACCAAAAAGTGTTAGTGCTCACAGTAATGCTCTCACCTACATTACTGTAACAGCATCTTTACCAGCTAACCTGAAAATTTGACCTTAAAAGTGCAAATAATTCAAACCCATAGAGCAAGAGTCATCTGAAGCTTCAAGAACAACTCGGGAGCAAAGGTCACATCACTCCCACCCTCACCTCTCTATTTTGGTAACCTATTAAAGTGGAATTCCTCTTTAAACTGCTGTCCATTGCACCTAAATCTGGCCATGGTTGTGTGCCTGGTTTACTGTCTAAAGCCTTTCAGCCCTTCCATCCTCTTATTCATTTGAGATTCTCCTCTGTAAACCTTCTGACTGCTCATCTTTCTAAGTTAGAATATCTGGGGGTCAATTGCTGCAAAAAAGGGCACCTCCAGAAGTCAGCCACTGACATTCAAAAATGACTTCCTACAGTTGAGAAGAAGTACATATATTACTGAAAAGGTCGGGCCCATAAGTTCTAGACCGTTCTAGAGTCACACTCAGATGGTTCTTTTTTGCAGCAGAAAAGTGTAAAGGGAAGAGAAGTCGTTAAGAAATAGAGCAATTATCCAATACTTCCTTTGGATACATAATAACCCACAGACAACTATCTGAGGTAATTACATTTATTACACAGCCAAAAATAACTAGACGTAGAGACTCCTCAGCACAAGTGTATAGAAATACAGAGGAACCAGCATAAAGCCAAATCGGCGTATCCAGTTCAGACGGTGCAGCATAAGCAACACAATTAGTTCAAGAAGTAGAATACAGAAAATCAGGAAGCATGAGTCCAAATTTCCCCGCATCGAGGGTTGGTGAGTGAAAAGCATTAAATGTATCCCTACTCTAACACTAAGGTGACATCCCTAAATAAGCATTTTCAGGAGGAAGTATAAAAGGTGTCAGCACGTGGAGTCTTCCTAAGAAGTTTCCCCGCGATCAATGGGTCAAGTAGCATAAAGCTACCAAAGACAGAGCTTGTTCCAAGATTCTCTCTCTCTGAAGGCAGGAAAGAAGTGGTGCACAGTCCCTAATTCCAAAACACAATTATCCTCAGGTGGCACTACCATGGTGCACTTTGGATCACGCCATCTACCCTGGGTATAGTCCTGAGGAAATTTTCCACAATGACGACGGTGTAACATCTTCGATACTGTTTGTCTTTGGTTCCCAGGCCTTCTCCTGTGTGAAGCACAATGACCTTTGTTTATCGACTCAAACCACAAGATTGTAACTTCTTCTCTCCTTGCCTGACGGGTAAAACAAAGACATTATTCTATCTAAACCAACGCTTCTTTACCTGCAACACAAAACGTGAGAAAGAAAAATTCCACAGCACACACAAAATTCAAACTGTTATTTCTAAAGCGAGAGTTTCAGGGACTAACAATTCAGGCCTATGAATTTCAGCTAACATAAGAGAAACATCATGTGAGCTTTACGAATTTACATACCATTGATGTGATTTCAACTACTATTTTACCTATGTGTAAAATAACGTAACTAGCGTACACATTTAAACGTGAATAAGTGTCAGTTGCACAACGCAAGTTCTTCAAGTTAAAGATTCCTGCCAGTTACATTCATTTTCTACATCGATTCTCCATGTTACTTTCCAAAGGCCTAAAATACACCACGTATCCATGTTAATACATTTCAAAATTCTAACACTTCACGTTAATACAACAAGTGATTATATGTGGGTGCGCTCTAAACGTGATTATGATGCACCCCTACAATTAGGATTTAATTTCTGCTTCATCACTACTCACTTGTTCTCCTCCTGTTATGGCTCTCTTCTGCCGCAGATGATGGCTAACTTCCTGCTTGATCCACCACATAACTTATATCTTCAGACTGGTCTGGGAGCACTAAGCTCACATCTTCGAAACTTTTCCAACTTATTATTCCTTTGCAGGACTTAATGTTTGGCTGTGGTCTTTCCACTTCAACTGCATGTTACTCCTCAAGGACATTATTCCAGTGCCCCCCACCTACCTAGAGGTCTGAGACTACAATTTTTGGGTTTGCGCACTTTTAAACAAACTTACCTTCTCGTGAGCAGGATGTAAGTTTGTCTAAAATGTTTACGTTCCAAGGGATGCAACTATAGGAGTGTTTCGGAAATGGCAAAGGGCATAAAAAATGCAGATTTTGTGAACTACTACGCTTTAGGGATGTGCATTAAGCATTGTAAATGTTCTCGCTGGACTTACATGAATACCTAACCTACACCAATTGGAGCAGGGGTAAGTGGGGCGAAATGAACCCTTCGATTTCAAATTCACAAGATGTGTGCAGAAAGGAAAGAAATACATAATGAAAAATGCTTATTGGAGAAACGAATGAAGAAAACATAACTGAATGCTATTAATTTAATTTAAATTAATTTAAATATGCTTACATTTTAATACAATAGACATTATCTTGAGTTAGCAAAAGTTGTAACTTATTCACAGAAACAGGTGGCATTGTATGAAATGAGTGGCATGTCTTTTTGACAATGCTTTTGCGAATCGAATCGTCTTCCATTACAGACACTAATATGGCAACTTACTGTCACAACAGTATCTTGGTGATTGTGATGATAAACCAAAGGTAAAGACAGTGTCTTAGGTCAGGCGCGGCCCGCGAGCGCTGCATCGCTAAATACGATGCAGCGCTCACAACGAAATTCGTTTGATTTATTTAAATGTTTACTTACCTGTATTCGGCCTTAATCCGTAGTTTACTACCCCCCACCCTGCCCCTCCCCCGCCCCACATCACCGCCCGACCGGCACTCCTACCACGGGCCGCGCCTGGCCTTAATCCGTAGTTTACTACCCCCACCCTGCACCTCCCCCGCCCCATGTCACCGCCCGACCGGCACTCCTACCACGGGCCGCGCCTGTCTTAGGTGCTGATTTTGAGTCATTCGTTGTATCAAGATCCAATACACCTTTTTTTGGTGCCTTTGCTGCGCAAGGCAAATGTGAGGCTGCATAAGGATGTTTTATTTTTTTTTGCAGTGTTTAGGCTCACCGGAAATCTATTCTGCAGTTTTCAATTTCATAAATTCCGTTTTTTATATCAGGAAGAGATATGAACTTTAAGGGTTATTTTTTATGTTTTAGATATGATCTAGCGGATTACACTTGGCTCCTTTAAATATTTTATCTCAGAGATGTTATCTGAAAATTGGGTATTAACCTATGATTCTGTACTAGATTAATTTTTCACGTCATTCTACTTAATGCCTGCTTTTATGGCCTTCGGCCGATTAAAGTTTATTTTAGGTTGACTTAGCTTGAGTCATGCATAACACCTGGCATCAATACAAGTTTCACCAGATGTGTAATTAGACATGCTAAAAACGTGTTCGTCTAATGACATATATGTGCGGAAAAGGGCATGAAATTCAGGAACAGTGCATTGAATTTCCCGGTAATTATAGAACATACATGTTATGTCTCATTCTGGGCCTCAAACCTGGAATTACCCAGTACAGGGCAGAGCATACCCAGTGGTAATGGTAATCCACAGCCAGTACTAGCGTTCTCTCTGTTATTGACCACTAATTGTTCTACAACTCACTAATCCAAGCAATAATGACAAACCTATCGCTTTCCCTCACAATTCCTTTAAATCAGTTGCTTCGTGTGAGCTGAACTATGAATCTATATTACTATGACCTTGAAGGAAGAAACAGTGATTATAGAAAGTACAAGTACTAAACATGACATGATAGAGGAAGAAACTAAAATAGCACTTCTGCTATTGTGCTACTGCACCCTAAACGAGCTGTCTTGACAGCCAGTGTCATCAGAATTAAGTACACAATTTACTCATAAAAATACACAACGCAACAAAGTTAGGGACTAACATATTTTTTGTTCAGACGTAGTGCGCATAATGCACTTTGGATTGCAGAAGCCATCAAAAGCCTGAAAGCACAGATGTGCTTTTTGCAAACTTTCATAAAGATAATGTTCTTTCCTGAGTGTAACCTACAAACTGCACAAATTGATCAATGAAACGAAAACAGCAAATACCTCTCTAAAAGAGAATTTGAGAGTTACTGCCTCTTGGAAGAACGAAAATAAATGTCTGCAGAGAAGAAACAGTCGCATGCTAGCTGTTCATCAGTGAAGCATTAACTGAGTTTGCCAACAATCTGAGATTTACAGCTAAACAGTGTATCACTTTCGAAATGTAGTGCTTTGTCCTCAGTGGACAGATCTGAATGCAGAGGAAAAACTGTAAAGGGCACATGTTTTGACATTGAGTAGCTCTGAATGTGAAATCATAAAATCCAAAACATTTTTATTCTCTGGTGCATGCATATCAATTTTCCAAAGTGCAAATGCTAGAACAGCAAACATCATGTATACATTGACCTCAGGATGAACTCAGAGAAAGCAATATCAAATTGCCTCTGTCATCCCCATGACAAAAGATTACCATGAAATTCCATCTCCTTTCACCCTGACGACATCAAAATAGTAATATAATATGGGCATATTTTATAAATGTGTCTATAAAAGAGATTCATTTCTATAATATGTATCAGATCTGTCATTCAAATATTAACTTGTGTGCTGCAATGATGAATCAAGGGAACCCCTCAATATTACAGGACTGCAAACATGGCATGCCAATGGTGCAACTGTCACATTGCCAGGCACAGTCAATACAAACCTGAGCAGAACCTCAAATGTCCAGTTACCATCTGAACTATGCTATAACTTCAAATGTAATGACACAGACCAACATGCCTGGGCTCTCCCAAATGTAAAATCGCAAACAATATACACACAGACACAGCATTAAGTGGCCAAGCACAGATTCATATGCCGAGGCATGACTGCCATATGTCCGGATGTATGTTATTATACTTCCCATAAGAATCTTCAAATACCCAAGTAGAGACTCAGAATCCTGTGCACAGTTATCATGTGACCATCCACAGCCTCGATTTCCCAATCCAAACTCAAATGCCAGGAAATAGCCTCAAATGCCCAAGCACATCCTCATCTGCCAAGCACAGCAATGTGTGCCAGTCAGGGTTTCCTCTTGCAAGGCAGAGCTTCATATTCTGTCACTAGCCTCTCTCTTACTTTAATGGCACTTCTGGTGTTCGCTAGGACATGCCATTTGCATTGCCCCTCTACCCAGGCTGAGTGTGTCTCTGTTAAGTTTAAAGTAATAGTGCAGGAGTGGAGCGTCAGTTTGTATAGTGATATATTATATATTTCAAAGAATTTCAAGCATTTTGGATTATGTTGTATTCTTAATATTTTTTCCATTCTGGTTTATGTATACTCATTCATTTTTATTCCTACACTGTTTTAATTAGTGTCAGGTCATGTACTTTGTAAAATGATGTTTACCTTTATATTATCTTAGCCTGCGCTGTATCACGCACTTTGTAAGATCTCTGTGATCGAAAATAAAGTTATTTGATGATGATGGTATACTCATTAACAAAGACTGGACAAGGAACAAGTAAGAAATCCTAACTGCCAACAAATTTACAAGCCCCCGTCATTACACTGAGCCTACTCTTTCCTATACTCGTCCTGATCCACTCTGTCACCTGTGGTGGTGAGGCAAGTCTGCACAGCATTCTAGCTTGAATACCTACTTCAAGAGAGTCGCTATTGACATCCTAGTGCCTGATGATATTTTGTTTAAGTAGGTTACTGAGCTGCTTAACTTCAGAGGGAGTCATCTTCAAAAGTTAGGAAAGGGACATCAAAGAATTGGACTCAGTGAAAAAAGGCAATGTTTGAGGAATCGATTTCAGAACCTCCCAGGGCAGTCAGAGGCTACAGGGCTCCAATGGTAACAAATAGGATCTGTAGGATCCTCCAAAGAGATGCAGCTCAAAGTGAAAAATAAACAATGCATTTAATATTCAAATACAGAAAAACAACACACAATTTATCAATCCTGAGTGCTCCAGGGATAATCCACCAACCGTCCCTAAAACACCCAATGCTCAGAATGCTGGCATGAGCGCTCTTTCACCATAAAGGGGTAGAACCCCACGGTAAAAGCACTGAGCCCACAATACATTCACCCCCAAACAATCAGAAACAAAGAGAGGAGCCACACAACAATCGTGCAGCAGAGAATGATTCAGAAGTGAAGGATACCAAGAGCCCTTTGGGCCTTGTAGCAACGGCAAATAATGCAGGCCCTGGGTCCCCCCACAACATGCTGCCAGCACAACACATTTCCCAGCACTTTGCCCTCACTAGAAGGCTATTAGTCACTTTCCTCCTCTCCAGTTGCTGAGAGCTGCCGCCTCTACCCACAAGCTCAAGGAGCAGAAGCAGGAGCGCACAGCGCCCAGCTGCACATCAGACGTACCTTAAAGCATTAATCGGGTTCTCTGCTATACTTCATAAACCATAAGAGACAGTCTGAGAACCATTCCTACCAGTATGCCAAAAAGGATGCCCCATCGGACAGGGGGAGGTCAATGCTTCTTCCAGTGCCTCCCTCTGGTGCTCCCTACAGCCAACAACCCCCAGTGCTAATTAGCTCACCCTCACCCACACCAATGCCAGCCGACCACCCTTCCATACACTTAAACTCTCTCAGCTCCTCAGGTGAGTTAAGCAATAGTGATGACGACAGCAACGTGTGATGAGGAATGCAGCAGTGACCAGAAGGGAGACTAGAGGATCGGGGAGATCAGGCAGAGAGCTGCAGCAGTAGTTCTGGGCAGCGAGGTCCACTGTCTCCAATAGATGCACCTCAGAGGCATCTCAAAGACGGGAAAAGAGCCCCCTGGCACGGTGGCAACGCGATGCGATTATTCCAACTGTGCAGCCCCAACATGACACTGTCTCAGGACTCACAACTTATCTCTGACTCCGGGGCGGAATGGCGTGAATCAGCAATCGGCCTGCTGACCTAGCCTGTGGGCGGGCACGAACACAGCGGAGACTTCATGGGTAGCAGGGAAATCCCTCCATTCTTTGCAATTTCTCATAAATCAAAGTTAATGCAAGTTCTCTGCCACCATCCATGTTGCCTGGGTTCACAGATACTATGGTGGCATTTGCCATTGATTTGGGCATGGATTTCCCATTCCCACATAGCATACGCACAGAGTCAGATTTCTTTTTAGCTGGCAGCGGTGTACAGACTGACTAATAACTCATTTGTGTCCCAGCTTCGTCAATGGAAAGCCATGCCTCCAAAACACATGGATAGGCCCTTCTCTTACTGGCTGTTAAACAACCAGCAATGGAATGCAAAGAAAAAGTAGTAACAGGGTCAGGATTGGCATTGTTAACAGAAACCTTGGGCATGGCTCTACTAGTAACGTCTAATTTTTCTTCGACAGAGTCAGTCTCTTGGTTGAGTGCTCCCATTGCAATAGTTCAAAAATTGGCAATAGCACTAGATAGAGGACCCTCTTTACTAGTGATTGCCACAGATTTCCTCTTAGCCATGGTGCAAAATACTGACACTGAGCAGAGCCAGGAGTCTAGCTGCAAAACCAAGAGGTGTTCTCTCGCCCAGCCTCCCTCTGGCTCTAACAGGTGGAGACAGACCTAGTTTTGGCCCAGTCTTCACCTGGGCATAGATGGGGCACGTCCATGGGGATGCACTATATGTGCTCAAGCCCCTCTCCAGCAGTAAGGGTCTCTGGGCTCTCAAGTCCCACCCAGACCAATCATCAACAGTTAAGCGTCCTCTGCCTCAGAGAAAGAAGATGCTCTATTTGTGTTTCAGCCCACTTCCACCATGGCTCATCCTCCCAGCAGCAGCAAGGGTGTCTGGGCCCTGGAGTTCCCCCCAGACCCACCACCACCAGCTCAGCGTCCCCATGGCAGCCATTCCTTCAGAAGAAGGCAGGGGCATAGCTTCAGGGTGGGTGTTCAGGGTGTTACACCCTCCTAAAAAATGTCTTCTGTAGAAAATAGTTGAGTACAAGTGCTTTCATTTGGGTATGGTGAGGTGTCTGTTGGATTGTTGGATTTCACCTGTGATTTTCACACACACACATACATACACACACACACACACACTCTCTCTCTCTCACACACTCTCGGGTCTCTGTTTTGAAGGTCTTAAACAATGTTGGTTAGTTTGAAAAATATTATGTTTTAAGTACTGCCCGTTAAGCCCTCCTCATGCCCTGCCTCTCTTATAATGTTTTCACAAGGTACACCAGCGTGATTGCTGGGAAATCTAAAGACCCCCCCACTCAATCTTACTCACCAAGATGCGCTCACACTAGAAGGCTGGAGACGGTGCTTTTGTCAACCTTCCAGACCGAACGGCCCAACTGCAGGATCTAAATGACCATATTAGTCGGCATCATGTATTAAATATATATTCAAATTAATTCCCACATTTACATCTAAGTACTTATGTCTTTATCTGTGGTGCATTACTGTAATCCTACTTCTGCAGCTACTCTACACATGTATAATTGCTAATGACTATAACACAATCTTTCTCATGCCATACGTTTTCTGACATGTCTCATGTTATAAGCAATACGTATATCTATCTATACCTCCTGCTCAGGAAACAGCCACTACAACGCGGCCGTTTCCATGCATACACTTAGCCACGCATGCTTTACAACGCATGCGTGATTACCACGAATAGCCTTTACCACGCATTCCTTTACTACGAGATACGTAGTAAAGACATGTGTGTTAAAGGTAAAATTAAAAAAGAGGGCTTGGGGGGATCTCCCCCCCCCAAAAAAAGCATGGGTTAAAAAAAGGGGGCTTGGGGGGTCTCCCCCCCCAAAAAAAACGCACCTGTTTCCGTCGGTTTCGGATTCTGAAGAAAAAAGATGTGGAGGCAATCGGCGTCATTAGAGGAAACGGAAAGGCACTTCCGCTTCCTCTTTACGACGTGCAACGCAAATCGGAAGTGCTTGGAGTGGAGAGAGCGTGTAGAGGTAAGGAGGATCTTAGTTAAAAAAATAAATAAATAATAAATAAAGGAATGAGGGGGTGGTGTCGCGCAGGGGTAAATATTTAGGGTTCAGGGAAGGGGTATTTGATAGAAGGGTTTGTGGGTGGGGGAATCGCGTGGGGCAAGATTTTTAGTGTTACGGGCAGGGGTAATTCATAGAAGGAATGGCGGCGGAGGGTCGCACAGGGGTACAGGGAAGGGGTATTATAAAAAGGAGGGCGCAAGGAGACCTGTAAGGAACTGGGGCAGGGATCGGAGAAAACATTTACCATGAAAATGCCATTATCATGCATAGTTTTACAACGAAAATCGTAGTAAAGGTATGCGTGGTAAAGGCATTTTCGTGGTAAAGGATATGCGTGGTAATGGCATTCGTGTTGTAACGCATGCGTGGAAAAGGCATGCGTTGCAACGGAATGCGTTGTAACGTCATACAACCCTCCTGCTCAAGATGCACACTTTTTTCATATCCTTTTTTTGTAAAGCTCCCTGTCACCATTTAGGGTCTAGCAGCTCAATAACAAATCAGTATTAAATAACCGCTTCGCTGCGCGGCCGATTCCGCCCAGGTGCTGGGCGTTCTAAAGACTGGGCGTGTCTCGGACAGCCCCCGCGCGTCCCGAGCACACGCCCACTGTGACTCATGACGGCTCCTGGCCGTCATGAGCACGGAAGAGGATAAATAAATAAAATGGTTATGAGGTGGTGTTTAGCAATTTACAGTTTAATCTGCTCTGCTTCTCTAATCATGAGTCTTCTGCTGCCATTAAAGCACTAGCGGTATTGCCTCACTAGTTCCTTTTTTTAAAAAAATTAAAAAAAATTATTTGTCAATGATTAGGTAATGCATAGTACAATCAAATACATCAAAACAGTATCAATGCTGCATACCGCCAATATCAAAGCATAATATCACAGATAAGGTAATTAAACAAGGAGCACATAAAAAATAAATACCAAAATACACTCTAGGACCTCACCCACTTATTTACACCACGTTAAGTATCCTAGAATTTCCAGGAGATTATCTAAAGCCAAGACCCCCATATTTTATTACATTTAGCGACTGAACGTATGCCTCTTGACTTGGCCAATGCCTGTTCCATATCATATGTCTGTCGGACTAGAAGCCACCAATCCATCACATTTGGAGGCTTTGGCGATATCCATTCTCGAGCAATAATCAGCCTTGCCGAGACTAGCAAAATAGTTAATAAACTGCTGCTTTTAAATCCAACATTACTGCGGCCCAGCATAATTTCCCCTACTGTCAGGGGTATTTCTAACCCCAATTTCTGATGGATGATATTCTGAACATCCTGCCAAAATGTTTTTATCTCTAAGCACGTTACAAACATATGTTTGATATCTGCCTTATACATATCACACCTTGGGCACTTCATCCTATCTGTAATTATATTGTTAGCCGCCCACTTGGCTATCCTCTCGGGTGTGTAATAGAGAAGAGAGATTGCCTCACTAGTTCCTTTCATTTTTTTTATTTTCTCACAAATTGAGCTCAGGGTAATACACATTTCCTTTAGTGAATGTGTGTGAATTCATTAAACTTTGATTTAAAAAAAGATAAACGAATCAAATAGCAGCTATATGAACTCAAACATACACGCTTCTTAGCTGATATTTATTTTTACATGTGTCTTAATTGTATTCTTTTGAGTTATTATGGTCTTCGCTGTTTCTTTGAATCATCTGAACCATTTAAAACACTGGGGTAGTGTTCTCAGGAAGGACACACCTGGAACCAGTTTAGCAAAGGCCGCCCCATAAGAGGCCTCACAGGCCGGCACCAGGGGACCCGGGAAAACCTGTTTGGGCTGCTTCAGTGCACCCAGATGGGGATTATACCCCTCCCCGGGAAAGAGGGTGCGCCAAATGTGAAGCGAACAGACCTGGCCAATGGGCGGCGAGGTGATGTTTTGAACCCCCCCAATGGGGGGAAGCCGCCGCATGCCAGGAGGGGACAATGTGGGGCTATAACTTTTGGAAGCTGGGGGCGGTGCGCTGAACAACTTTTGAGACCCACCCACTCACACCAAGCAACAACATTGTCGCAGTGCTGGACGGCAGGCAAAGCGGCTAAGAAGGGATACATCAGTTGGTAAGGAGGGACACCTGCAGGGCGGTGTGCAGGAGGAAGGCCACTCACCTTGGGATGCCTTATGGCAGGGTGAGTATACCGGAAGGGGAGAGCAAGCAGAGACGGCACCCGCAGCCCAGACCCGCCGAATGGCAGGGCACAAAATGGACAAATAAGGTAACGAACTGGGGCCTAACTCCAGAGAGAGGCTACCCCACCACGCAATCAGCGTGAAAACCAACAGGGAACTTTACGACCCCATAAAACGGCATGTATGATGGCCTGAATAAACTATGAGGTATCACAAGTATGGTAGACAGATAACAGAACATCATTGTGATATTTCAGAAATGATTTATGACCTGTCAGCCATTGTGAGTTATGATCTGTCATGTGATTTGCATTCCTGTCAAAATGATTTATGACTGCTAAATGGATGGATTATTGAACTGTCATGTCTATGATTTATGAGCTTGTCAAAATGATTTATGACATCCCGTGATGTTGGTTTATGGACTGGTCAAAGCGGGTTATGACCACGGTACTGTAACACAAAAAGTAATTTGTACACGTTATGCAAAACAAACTGCGGCCAACATATACCACAAGAAACAAGAGACACACATGTTGGCAATCTTTATCGAAAATATATGTGAAGAATGACATGAATGGCAGTTTGGGAGTGGGCCCATTGCAGAGGTTATATAGGCGATTCAGAATTTCTCTGAGTTAGTACCTCAGATGCAGGCTGTCTGGCTTGGAAACAGAGAGAGGGGCAACCACTTCTGTTTACAACAGTGCAGCCTGCAGCTCAGGCACTAACTTGAAGAATTTCTAAGTTAAATACATGCATCTCAGTGCAACTGCATGAAATGTGTGCCCAGCAGTGCCTTGTGTGAGCACACACCTTTAAGATATGGCCCCAGGAACTCAGTTTTTTGCTGTTATGTGGTTACTTCTTCAGATTGTACATTTGCTGGTAGGGCTGTTTACAATAAAAATACATATTTTGGTGGCAGCAGAACTATAGGTAGACAATTTGTGGTGAAAATACAAGAGACTTAAATATTTGCATCCAAAGGTGATGGCACCAATGGACTAAACACAATAAATTGTACTTATGAGAAAGTGGTTTATTTGTTGGGGTGGATTGGGGTCCACCACAAGTAATAAAGACACTATCCTGTTAGGTCCAGTAAACGGTTTCAGTAATTTAAACCTGAGCTCAAACATTGGTAGTTATGGCACAGAGCAGACAGGATTAACTTAGATAAAACATGTAAAGCATTTAGTAATACAAAAATGTTAGACCGTCAGCCTTAGGGTGCCCTTCCCCCAAACCTTCTGCCTTCCTCCTCCATCTTTTGCTGATCTTGTTTTTGCTGACCTTAGGACTGCTAACCAATGCTAAGGTGCACGTACTCCCTCCTAAAAACATTTTGACATTTGATCATATCCAATTGGCATATTTAATTTAGTCGTAAGACCCTAGTAAAGTGGTGCTAAATATGCCCAGGGCCTGGAAATTAAATGCTACTAGTAGACCTGCAGCACTGTTTCTGCCACCCACTTAAGTAACTCTTCCAACATGTCTCAGGTCCGCCATTGCAGCCTATGTATGCAGTTTTAAACTGCCATTTCAACCTGGCAAAGAAAACCTTTTGTCAGGCCCAAACCTTGTAAATGTATATAAGACACCCTAGAGTAGGCTCTGGACAGCTCAGAGGGCAGTGCGCAGTGTATTTAAACAGTTGGACATGTATTTTTAAGTTTAACATGTCCTGGTAGTGAAACTCTTAAATTAGTTTTTTTCACTGCTGCAAGGCCTAGCTCTCCTATAGGATAACATTGGAGTTACCTTATTACAGTTAATAAGCATTAATTTCCAAACAGGAACAGATATTCTCCTAATGTTTGGTGTCTTTGGAATTGTAATGGGAAATCCCAACTCACTGTGAAGTCGGATTTTAAATTACAATTTTGAAAATGCCACTTTTAGAAAGTTTGTATTTTCCTGCCTGAGCCGTTTTAGTGCTGGTAGCCTGTCTCAGGCTCACATGATGATTGTAGCTGACAGTTTGGCTTTCTTTGTGCATTCCTTCTAGACAGCCACATACAATAGAGAGCTTAGGTGTACCTGGATGGGTACAAGCCCCCTGTAGTTAGTCTGGAGTCAGGACAGGGAAGGCAGGATGCCTAGGAACTTCAAAGGGAATTTTGAGAAGCTTCCTCCACCTTCCAGAGGAAGGATACCAGGTATTAATATTGGACCTCAAATACCAAGTCTTCAGTCCACTTCTGGACCTGACCATTCTTTGCCAGGAAGAAGGACTGCTGTGCTGCTGAATGGACTGCCCCTCTGCTGGACTGCTGCTCTGAATGGAACTGCTGCCCTGCTGACCTCTTCTTGGATGAAAAGAACTGGACCTGACCCTCTTGAACGCAGGACACCCAGAGTGACTCCAAGTGATAGTCTGCTGGCCTCCTGTTCTGAGCCACAGTGACATAACAGGCTCACAACCACATGCACTAGCACCCAGATACAGCTGGAGCAAGCTCCTGACCCCCGGCCCCAAGTGGTGCCTCTTAGGTACTGGTTCCTTGGTTTGCCATCAGAGAGGCAGAATTTAAGTTTTTGGGCTAGTTGCGACTGTGTATGGGCCCGGTGGCACCGAATCCTTGTCATTCGCACAGCCCGGCAACATGCAGTTCCATCAGCCCAATCTTACGCACTACAGCCTCGACAGCTCACATGGAATGACACCGCGCAACACCGTACCAACCACCCGTGATGACATCAGGATCTTCGCACTACAGCAACAACTGCCCGGGACGCCTGGCCTGCTCTTCACGCTACACCAACGACTGTCCTTGACACTTCCTTGCTCCTCGCGGCCTCCTCCATCGTGAACGGGACTCTTGGCGCTTAACTGAGAAAGTAACCTTTCAGTGGGACTAACCTCGTCCTTGTATCAGATCCACGCTCCATGATGGTTGGCCTGAACTTGTGGCTTTCTCCCTGTCTCACATGACCAGAGAGCCACGGTTGATGCTTTGTGCTTTTTGGTGCTTTTTTGCCTTAAAATCTTTAAAAAAATTACTCCGGTTCTACTGGTTGGATTTTTGTCATTTTGGTTTTGTTTTATTTATAATATTTTACTCTATTTTCCTAAACTAGTGTGGAATCCTTTTGTGATGTGTTTTCACTGTGTTACTGTTTGAAGTATTGCACAAATACTTTACACATTGCCTTTGAGTTAAACCTGATTTCTCTGTGTGAAGTTACCCGAGGGTTGAGTGCAGGTTAATTTAGGGTTTTCTTGTGACTTTACCCTGGGAAGAATTGTGTTTGCTGCTTGAGAAGGGTTACACAGTCCAATTTCTTACACAAAACAACTCAAAAGTCTAAAACACAACACAGCAAAAATCCTACTCCAATTAATAAAATAGAGAATACTTTAATTAGCAAAATGACCCCAAAAATCCTATATGGGGAACCAGAGGTATGATTTTTCAAAGATTTACTTTAAACTAGAACTTATGGTCATGGTAGGCTGGGACCTAGGCATGATATCAGGCTGGCCGCATGAAGTGTGAGTGCGATACACTGACCAGATTCGACCCATTCAGAGGTTTTCCATGGGACTTAGTTTTTTTTCTGGAAGTCAAAATCCTTCAGTAGGGCAAGGACCCGAGGAGGTAGGCTCCACAGTGAAGGAGAGGCGTTGAATGAGGTCCTGGTAAGCTGCTTGGTTTTGGTGGGAAATTCTTTGAGCAGGAAATTTGAATATTGCACCCAGGGAAGTCCTCTCTCTGGTTGGATATTTTTGCCTCTTTTGCCCGGTCAAGAGTTTTATCTTCGTATTTAGTCTCTTTTTCTGAGCAATTGGTGGTCAAGACTGACTCCAGCAAAGGCCACCACAGGGTCTATGCCATAGGCAGTTGGTATTGGTCAGCTGGGCACTTCAGGAAAAAAACTTCTTGCAGCTTGTTGTATCTGTGGACACAGGAGTCCAGACAACTGACCAGTTAAGCCAATTATTTGTCCTATGTACAAGCGGCAGCAGGTTCAGCCCTTTAGGTCTCCTTACAGGTCTCAAGCAGCAGGAGTAGTCCTTCTTCTGTTATTCTACAGGTCCAGAATGCTCTTAATAGGGTATCTTTGGGTGCCTCATTTATGCCTGGAACTAGTTTGTGGGTGTGGTGGCTCCTAGCCTCTTTCTAACTAATAGAGTAAATGTTCCTAGGGGTAACCCTACCCAATTTTGCAGCAGTTAATATGTACCCTACTGCAAACAATCCCACAGTTCCCCTCACATACTATATCCAAGATGGAGAAATCATTTACCCTTTATGTAGTGGCTGTGTGTTGACCTAGAGGTGTGGCCAGGAAATAAGCAATCCTCCTCTGTGGTCACTGTAACTCAGTTCTGAAGGCAGCTCTTCCCCACTGGATTTGATGCTTGCCTGCTTAGGAGAACAAAAGAAGGGGCCTGTTCAGGTGTCACCTGACTTTTGCCCGTGACACGCACGGCCCCTTTGAAGTAAATAAAACTTATGGGCACAGCCCAACTGGTCTTATCTCCAGGGGAACAAACCCACCTCTCCACACCCAAACCATTGTCTTTGCTCTGGGAGCTGTTTTCACTCCTCATCAGGGCCATTCACCAGCATGGTGACAGTTGGAGGCTAATGCAAATTAGCCTCCATGAGCTTCAGATAGTGAAAAGGTAACTTTCTAACAGTCCATTTTCCTTAATATTTACTACAAATCTGACTTCCCATTAAATTTGCTTTTTTATAGTACTATAAATAGTTGTTTAATTAATATTCTACCTGGTACCTACCTTGAGATAGCAGGGTAAATATGTAATATTGCCTTTCAGTATTTCTCTAAGGGCCATCTGGCCTTCCTATGTAAAAAAAAGTTTTTAGGTTCTAGTCACTAAAAGGACTACTCTACAGTTCTACTTAGCCTATTTAAAACACCATGTAGTCTGCCTTGTGGGTTACAAGGCCTACGTAAGGGTGAACTATTACTAGTTTAAAGGGAGGTTTTCTTCTGTCTAAAAGGGTCATTTTGACAGGTCAGGTGCAGTTTTAAAACTGAAGCAGCCAGGCTACAATCGTAGGACTGGAGTCATGTTTGTCTTGTCACACTACTGGAGGCATAGTAGTGCTGTAGTCCATAGGTGACATTTGACTTCCTATGTCATTGGTGTATTTTGGGACACCATATAATATGGCCTTAAAGGAAAGTTAAATAGGCCCTGTTATATTCCATATAGGTACCCTATATAGGGGCAGGTAACACTGCAAACTTTCACCTATATCCTTCCCTACATTTCATACATAACGGTTCATAGGGACTGACCTTTTACCTAAATACGACACTGCATTCAGAACGCCGGTTTTTCCCTGGTTCAATACTCATACATTATGCATGAGGCTTCTTGGAAGCACAGCAGGACCTGCAGCAGGACGAACATCTCCTGTATAATATCTATGTTAAAGTTCAGGCCTGACGTCATCCTTTAGGCCGACACAGTAACGCAGCAAGGTAGGACCCCTGGGGAGACCTATGGGTATAAATACATCATGTCTTGCTTAGACAGACAGAGGAGACCGTGACTTCCCGGCTGACACACTGACCAGAGACGCTGAGGTTCCTGCATGCAGACGCTCCAGCTAGCAGTGGTCTAACATCCCTCGCGGGGTGTCCAACTCGAGACCAGGACGGGGTCGCACATTCTCTAATGCTCAGGTAATGGGGTGGACTAGATCCTAAGGGATTCTTAGCATAACACCTACATAGATGCTTGGTACATTTAGGTACATCTAGTTAGGGAGACATTGTAGGAGTAGGCACCTTTTATCATGTGTTTTATGTACTTGTATATATCCATGATTTCTGCAAGATGGTAGAGCTATACCATCCTTTTACTTTCATAATATTGCTAATCATATATCTCTGCTACTGTCTAATGGTTGTTGCAGCTCATATATTTTACACTAGAATAACAACTGTTCAATAAATACTTATTGAAACGCCCAGACTGTTTATTCTGTGTATCTCTCTGAGACAAACTAAGTGAGCACGAGTGACTGAGCGAAAGGTAGTATATTGTTTCCACGATCTTGGGGAATCAGGGTTGTCATGTTCTGAGGTTGCCAAGAATGTTCTCTCCCCGATAAGTGGAGACTCTAGTGGCACTGTGAGCTAGCTAATACAGACAGTCTAACGTATCCGGTGGGGGTGCACGGAATCCGTCCGCCACCAATCCCACAGTTTATGTTATCCGAACGCGCAGATCCTGTATAGGTTATATAGGAACTACACGACATGGCGCCGCCAACGTTGGTTGGGTACTTATTTAACAGTAGAATCTGAGTAGTTCAGTTGTGCTATTCTCAGAGACCCCTACTCACAAAACACCAGAGACGTCTGGAGTGGGTGGGCACAAAACTCCACCACAGCTGGGTAGGCGAGAAATCCTATTTATTGACTGTTGGTTAATCAAGCTTGAAGGACACAGTGTTCCTAAAATTGTGCATAAAAACCTTATCTTAGTTCCCTTGAACACACTTCTTCTTTACAAAAATGACTGAGACAAAAGATAACGTAGTAGTAGATCTACACCTCTCAGGAGAAGAAGATGCAGACGCAATTCCGATTGCAGAAAAATTCAGACATACAATCACCCTAAAACTGTTAGAAAATGGTTTATCAGCTAGGGGTGGCTTAGTAGTTTTCGTGATTGAGGCACACGAATCAAACAAAACAGAGGTATTTTATTCATGGGTTACATTTCCAGCAGCCAATGCAAGAACTCAGACATATCACTCTTACACAGAAGGAGATGCACCAGTGGAATATTGTCCATTCAAGGACATAGAGGTTCAACTCACGTACCAGGAACATTTATACTGGTATAAAGGTGCCCTACCCCACATAAGAAGAAGAGTAAGATTAGGCCCGCTCGGAGGAGAAGGGGCAACATGGCCGATATTAGCGGCCTACACACCACATCCTGACATTGACAGAATGCCACCAGGAGACTTACTCATACAACATAAAGATTTAATTAAAATCTATAGGAACATGACACAATTCGTCATGAGGACATTCACTGTCCAACCATCAATAGTTGCAACTAATGGAATTCAAGTACAGGGTACAGCAACTAAAATCACACCACAAACATTACACGCAGTGATGGGTAAAATGCCCTCTAAACGTGAACAAATGCCATTCTGGGTAGCTCAGAAAATCACACAGCTCGAAGGCAGTATTCCCGAATACTACCCCATATGAAAAACACAAAATGCTACCAATCTTCTTGCCCATGGAAATAACACCACAAGTAGAAGATTGTACCACTTGGGGTACAGTCTTTGCTGCCATTTATACCAGGACTCATGGAATCACTGACAGAATATCGACGAGCACAATATCGAGGTCCCAAAATATCGGGACCTAAATATCGATGTCAAGAATATCGACATCCTATCTACATCATGGTAAGTACAAAAATATCGAAACAAAAATATAGTTGTTAAAAATATCGATGTAAAAAATATCATTTTTTTATATATAAAAAATAATATTAAATAAATTAAATAATACATATAACTTAAAAATAAATATTTATAATTATTAGAAAATGTTAACAATTATAAATAATAAATGTAATGTAAAAATAAATTAAACATACATATATATAATATAATATATATATATTTACTTAATAATAATTAATAAATAATTATTTTAATAAAATATGATAAATATATTAAAGATTATGAATACATATATATATATATATATATATATATATATATACATACACCTGTAACATAAATATATATATATATATATATATTATAAATTGAAATATTAAAATATGTATTAATTTTTAAAACTACATTTTACACTACATTAATTACAACAGTAAGGAAAGTGTTAGATAGCGGAGGTGAATAAATTACTATTCCCACTCCATCAAGTGCAACAGTACTGAAAGTGTTGGATAGGGGAGGGGAATAATTTACTATTCCCACTCCAGCGAGTGCAACAGTAGGGAAAGTGTTGGATAGCGGAGGGAATTAATTTACTATTCCCACTCCAAAAAATGCAACAGTAGGGAAAGTGTTGGATAGCGAAGGGGCAAAAATTACTATTCCCACTCCAGCAAGTGCAACAGTAGGGAAAGTGTTGGGTAGCGGGCGGGAATAATTTACTATTCCCACTCCAATGAGTGCAACAGTAGAGAAAGTGTTGGATAACGGAGAGGAATAATTTACTATTCCCACTCCAATGAGTGCAACAGTAGGGAAAGTGTTCGATAGCGGAGGGAATTAATTTACTATTCCCACTCTAACAAATGCAACAGTAGGGAAAGTGTTGGATAGCGAAGGGGAAAAAATTACTATTCCCACTCCAGCGAGTGCAACAGTAGGAAAAGTGTTGGATAGCGGACGGGAATAATTTACTATTCCCACTCCAATGAGTGCAACAGTAGGGAAAGTGTTGGATAGCGGAGAGGAATAATTTACTATTCCCACTCCAATGAGTGCAACAGTAGGGAAAGTGTTGGATAGCGGAGAGGAATAATTTACTATTCCCACTCCAATGACTGCAACAGTAGGGAAAGTGTTGGATAGCGAAGAGGAAATAATTACTATTCCCACTCCAGCGAGTGCAATAGTAGGGAAAATGTTGGATAGCGCAGGGGTAAAAATTACTATTCCCACTCCAGAGAGTGCAAGAGTTGGGAAAGTGTTGGATAGCGGAGGGGAATAATTTACTATTCCCACTCCAGCAAGTGCAACAGTAGGGAAAGTGTTAGATAGCACAGTGGTAAAAATTACTATTCCTACTCCAGGGAGTGCAACAGTACAGAAAGTGTTGGATAGCGGAGGTGAATAATTTACTATTCCCACTCCATCAAGTGCAACAGTAGTGAAAGTGTTGGATAGCGGAGGGGAATAATATACTATTCCCACTCCAGCGAGTGCAACAGTAGGGAAAGTGTTGGATAGCGGAGGGAATTAATTTACTATTCCCACTCCAACAAATGCAACAGTAGGGATAGTGTTTGATAGCGAAGGGGAAAAAATTACTATTCCCACTCCAGCGAGTGCAACAGTAGGGAAAGTGTTGGATAGCGGACGAGAATAATTTACTATTCCCACTCCAATGAGTGCAACAGTAGGGAAAGTGTTGGATAGCGGAGAATAATAATTTACTATTCCCACTCCAATGAGTGCAACAGTAGGGAAAGTGTTGGATAGCGGAGAGGAAAAATTTACTATTCCCACTCCAATGACTGCAACAGTAGGGAAAGTGTTGGATAGCAAAGAGGAAAAAATTACTATTCCACTCCAGCGAGTGCAACAGTAGGGAAAATGTTGGATAGCGCAGGGGTAAAAATTACTATTCCCACTCCAGAGAGTGCAACAGTTCGGAAAGTGTTGGATAGCGGAGGGGAATCATTTACTATTCCCACTCCAGCAAGTGCAACAGTAGGGAAAGTGTTGGATATTGGAGGGGATAAATCTTAAAATTACAGCTATTGAACCTAAATCCCCACACAAAATAAAAACAAAACAATTACAAAAAATATTTATCAATTAATAAATGAATATTAATTATCAACTAATGATTAATTTATTTAAAGTACGTTACTTTCCACCCTCTACCCCAAACATTCACCAAAACACACACATAAAAATACTTACACATTTTCCATAACTAATTTAACATTAATATATTAATAACAATTATCAACAAATCATTAATTATTTAAAAAAATGTTTCTTCCCAACATTTACAACTAAAAACCCCACAAGTCACACATCAAGATTATTCCACAATTAGCATATTAAATATTTTATTACTTAATTATCATTAATTTACAAATAGTTAAATAATTTACCTCCCACCATATTCCATTATAAATCACACCAACAATGTTGTAAAACATGACACAATTAACATAATTAATTAACAATCAATTAATTAATTGATAAAAATTAACAATAAAAATGAAAACAATTAATAATAAATTAATTCACACAATTAACACTATAAAATAACATTAAATAAATATATTAAAAATATTAATTAATTAATTATAATTAAGGGGCCCATTACGATGGCGGGCGGAAGCACAACCGCCGTGCTGGCGGATGCAAAAACCACCAGTTACCGCCGGCACGCAGCAGTCCACACGCCCGCCCAATTACGATGCGAAAAGCAGGCCAAACACCGCCGGCAAGCCAGCAACACCGTCCGCCATCAAAGTGCGCCCGCACACGTAGCGGCGCAGCACAACTGACACACACCGTCCGACGAAACACGTCCCGCCCGGCGCATAAATTACGATGCCGCAAACAAACGGCTCCCACGGCAAAGAGACACCGCACGTGAAAGAGAGGCGGAAACACGGACGCAGAGCACGGACAACGAAGAAGCGGCACCCGGGCATGAATCCAGCACTGCAGGCCCTTCCCATGCTTCTGCTGATGCACCACCAAGGACGCAACGTACCGCGGAGACGCAGGTAGGCACACACACAACAAGTGCACGCAAACAGCGCACACAGTGCAAGGGCGGAAAAAGCGGACAACCCCCACCAGCGCGTGCACACTACACATCCACCATTGCATCCACATATGACACACAGGCCAAATCCTAACATCGCAGAACACATGTGTACACACCACCTGGGACTAGGAACCAACCACCCCGTCACGGCCCCAAAGCGCCGATGACGCCGCCACACATGCGCACAACGCAGAGGCCAACCGCAGCGCCATGCATGCGTCGCACACAGACACAGGGACACAACCAAGCAGCACACACACCAGCCCCACCCCGAACGCACATGACACGTGACAGGCCGGCCACAGACATGTCCCCAACGCCCAATTCACGGACAACACCCAACGCCACACAACCGACGCACACATGTCAGTGAAGTCACGCAACAGCAGGACACACCCCAGTGTAACAAACATGGCGAAGCACACAGCGGCGGCAACACCAACTAGGAGAAGCAGGGCCCCTTCGGGAAGAGGAACGCCAGTACCACACTGAAAAACCCATACCACCCTGCACATATGAACAAGACACATGAAACGGAGCACCAAAGAGCCCGGTGACCGACAACAGGTGGCCCAAGAATTACATCCACACACAAGGCCCAACGCAGAGCGGAAAGGCAGCCTGCCGCCCACACAAGGGAGAGCAGACAGCACTGAATGACCTTCCATTCCAACACCGAAACCACAGCCCTACGACAGAAGCCGGTGAATACAGCCATTGTCCAAGAATAGACCAACACAGGCTTGCCGAGGAGACCGACCACAGGGCAGATAGCGCATATCACAGAAGCACACAACGGACGGGGAAGAAAGAAGAAAACACTCCCCCATGTCGGCCACATGCAAGTTAATTGGAAGGAGTCACACAGCACCGACCTTGAACTGTCTGAGAAGCATGTGGGAAGAGGGCCCGTGTCCTCCAAACAAGCCAACAGAACACAAGTCCTGTCTCCCCACGACTACACAGAGCTCACAGCAACCCCGGAGCATGCACATTGCAGACTGCACACACAGCCGGAGCACGCCACCTCTACGAACCGCTGCGAAATGGCAACCGCAACACACCTACCCAACTACGCCGAACAGCTCAAGCTGTACCAAACCAACACGATACATACATTGGGATGCGATCTCCTGTCCCTGCTGAACGTATGTTACCGACTGACTTACCGCATCACATTGTTCAGCTGCGTCTTGCCCGTCTTCTACTGTCGGAGGTGTCCCTACCAGCATCCCGTCGAGATATGCCTCTCCAACCCGGCATGTCTGAAGGCGGACCTGCTACCACTACTCCTCCCTCTGGACGCACACGACAGGGCCTGCTCTGCCTATGGGGGCATGGCGTATGTGGCCAACATTGCACGCGCACTGAAATGGAACCACTGTGCCTCCACACGACGGATCATCGAGAACAGCTACATCGAATGTCACCCAGCATGCCCCATCATGGTCCTCCAAGGGACAACCTACGAACAACACCTTGACAGCCACCATCCGCTTCATTGGCTGGCAAACATGGACACCACCAATGACATGGAAGCCCTGCTGGACGGCATCGCATACCTGACAACCTGTAAATACGTCGGACCACAACGCAGGTTCCCCGAGTGACCTATGAAGTCCAACCCCGCACCCATGCTCAGCTTCCGCACGGACTGGCCAGTCACCACCACAACAGCCATACCAAACGACCGGCAACTGTAACCACACCATCAACGACATCGCCATGACATCGGATATGACCGGGACATGCACACTGTTCCCCATCACATCCAGGAACACCGCATGCATCGTGGGAGGCAGTGGCATGGGCTCTGTGCATCGCACCCACATGGACGGAACTGCACGAACAACCAGGACACGACATGGATCCAGCGCACATGGACACACACACCGCTCAGTGGACATGAATAGGTCGCCTGGAGTCTGTGGGTGCTGCACCCCTCCCACCCCCGCCCGGGAATCCCATACCAGGACCTTTGCATGGACGACAAGTGCATACAACAACAACACGACCCCAGTGACTGTGACATGTCCAGTAACCACCACAGTGCAACAACAAGTGGCACGCCGCTGCATGCACGCAAGCACATGCCCTGATGTCATCTCACATGCACGCGTGCATGAGGAACAACCGCAGCAAACCTGTCACATGGAACTGAGATGGACTGTGCCCATGATGCCGAGCGGTCTGGTAGGCTACATGTATACCGTCTGTGTCAAAGTCCGCAGCTCCGCAGCTATACGTAAATGTACATTAGCACAGCCTTGGCCAAGCAGATGTAACCCCACACCCTATCCCATTTGTAATCATGCTCAGTATATCCTCAACATGTATTCCGCTGCCAGTAGTGTCCACTATACTGCATCACAGAGGACAGAAGACTCAATATAATGTTTGAAACCAAAACTGTCTCCGCTGACTCATTTCACAAGTACGAATGAGAGAGGATGAGAGTATGTGAAGTACACGGCAGTCGTGACATGACCATGTAGTCCACTGGTATTGGATGTCAACGCAAATGAGTAGCACTACTGTGGAAGACACACATGTGTCGTGTGAAGTCGTATGGACGCAGTGCTCAGGTGGGTGGGTGCGACGGGTAGATGCGCACATGCCAAGTTGGAGCACGCCGTGTTGGGAGGGGTCATGAACAGTACACCACCGCTTCCCTGGGCATTGTGAGAGGACACCTGTCGGGGGGAGTGAACACGTGTGTGCACAGCAGCCGGGCACACGTACAAGGCGGTACCAGGCGCACCTCAGCCCACCCTCTGTGGACAAGCTGGATCCTGTTGTGCGCCCGCCATGCCCCTTGACAAGGCACACACAGCCCCAGTCGACCAGGTGTAACCCCAACATAGTCAATCCGCACAGGCGATACAGGGCACGGGATGGCAGTGGAGCATGGTGTGTGACAGGTCTCCTCGCGCTCCTCCTGGTCATATCACGCAGGCAATAGAACCTCAACGTCTAGCATGGCACAAGTCAAATGGAAGTGTAGGGGGGACGCACCACAGCACGAGCAGCACTGACGTCACGGGAGGTGGCTCGCACCATCCCATCCATTGCCCATCATACCAACCACGCCACATGCCATTGCGACTAAGTGCAAGCGCGTGCGCCACCACCCCCGAGCCCTCCCCAGAGAGGCCAAAGAGTGAATGTGTGGGCCATCAGCCACAGACGGACGCGGCCTGGCCGCAAGGGCAGCCACAGCCACTGGGTGTCGCAGGTGGCGGATCCGGGAAGGCGAAGACTGTGATGCATAGTCCATGCAGGCCGGGTCTCCATTTGGGGCACCACGCAGGTGGACGGCGTCCCGCCACACATCATACCCTGAGACAGCCCACTCGTGCAACTGGACCCACACATACACTCCTTGCCCTCTCTGGTGCGAGCTTGGGGCTGCCTGTGCAAGCGCTAGCCTCGCAGGTGAGCATGCATATTGGGGGGCGAGGGGAGGACATGAGGGCTGGGGCGAAGATGACTGTATCACTGTCAGTTAGTACAAGGGATGACCCAGATGTGGAAAGGAAGAGACGTGTCCCGTGTGTACTGCAACTAGTCGCCAATCCAACTACCCCCCATGTCCGGAATGTAAGCCCGCACCTAGGCCCGCCCATCCGCCACATCGAACATACCACCAGCACGACAACCTTCCCATTCGAAACACTGACTGGGGGTGGCGACCAGTGAACAATCATGTGTAGCCTACCCACGCGTACATGTGGGCCCTCCATGATCCATGTCACCTGCGGCAAAGACATGACATGCGCAATGAGGGAAGTGAGGAGAGCTGTCCGCCCCACGCGCAGAAGGTGCATCAGCTCCACAGACCCAGCAGCGAGTCCAGCAGGGGTCACATGTGCAGGGGCAGCTGTGCCTGGTGTGAAGGCACATGCATATAGACAGCACATCGACCAATGTGTAGTCTGCCCACATCCACAGTCCATCATCATGCGGACATAGGAATTGAACACAGGGCAACACATCTTAGTTGGTGCACCCACCGTGACCAACAATGCGCAATCATCGACGTACCCGCCCTGTGCATGGCCCCCACCCAACGGAGGCACATCCAGTGCCACCATCCCACACACACAAGCCTTCCACGGAACATGCTGTGTCCAATGCTCAGTACAGAGTCAGCGCCCATCTATTGGATCCTGAACAGGAGACACATGCACACACATGCCAGCTCCCACTATGTACGTCTGCCACCTGGCACGTGCAATGTAACCACTCACCTGTGACGTGTGACTGCAAGCACACAGCCGTCTTGGCATGGGGCTGTCAATGTGGACACCTGTCAATGTTTCGGGAGGTGTGATCCGTACAGTGCTGTACATAGGGTGCAGTGCTGACACCTACTACTGTCTCATATCCCCTCGTGCCACAGGTCCCACTTGTTTTGGCCGCTCAGCCTGTGCCCACATCGTCGTCAGTCGTGTGCCATACTCATCCAGCCTCGGAAGCAGTTCCATGCTCAGCAGACACTCATGTTGCCGTGGCGTTGCCGCTTGACGAATATGCAGTCAGTCCCCATCAGCACGCCCGCAAGTCATTGGGGCCTAGATCCCCATGTGCATGCACATGGCAGTGGTATGTCTCACTTGCCATTGCCATTGTTGGGAGACCTGTGTAGGTGTATTGTGGCCGTGCCGTCCCAGCTTGACAGCTGGGCTGTGGCTCATGTGCTTGCTCAGTCATGTCAGTGATGTGTATGCGAAATTGCTATGTGCCGTGTTGCTTTGACATGTGTCCTCTGCCATTTACCCCAGGCGGAGACCGAACATTGACCGCCCATACCAATTGCTGGCGGACATGGACGATACAGAGGTTATCAGGAAGTTTCGGCTGGACAGGCCAACCCTGCATCGACTGTGTGCCATGTTAGAGCCCCATCTCCGTCCCCGCAGGGTGTATCCGACTGCTGTCACCCCCACGGCTAAGGTGATGGGCGCCATGCATTTCTTCGCCACTGGGTCATTCCAGCACACAGTGGGCAGTGGAGGAGGGATGTCCCAGCCCATGTTCAGCAAGGTGCTGAGGGATGTACTGGCAGCCATGATGCTGTACCGAAACAGGTACATCAGATTCCCCAGGGCTCGTGAATTGGCGGCAGTGAAGGGTGCATTCTATGCCCTTGGCAGAATCCCACACGTCGTGGGAGCCATTGACTGCACACATGTTGGCCTTGTCCCACCACAGGCCACTGAGCACCTGTACCGCAACAGGAAGCACACGCACTCCCTGAATGTGCAAGTGGTGTGCCTTGCGGACATAGTGATCACCCACGTGTGTGCCAAGTTTCCAGGCTCGGCACATGACGCACACATAATGCGCAACAGCATCTTGCCACGACTGATGGCCAATCTGCAACAGGATCGTGGCTGTATTGTCGGTGAGTATGTGGAGTGGTGTAGCGTGCTGGTTGTGCGATGCTGTCCCCTGTCCAGTTGGAATAGCAACGGTTCTCTGTGTCCCTCACACCCAGGTGACTCTGCGTATCCGAATGGGGCATGGCTGCTCAGTCCATTGAGGAATCCTCGCACCCCAGCAGACGATCGATACAATGAGGCACATGGGAGGACCAGACGTGTGGTCGAGCGTACCTTTGGCCTCCTCAAGTCCAGGTTCAGGTGCCTGGACCGCACCGAGGGTGCACTGGCGTACTCCCCACAGAAGGTGTGCCAGATAGTGGTGGCGTGCTGCATGCTGCACAATCTGGCCATTCGGAAGCAGATCCCCCTCATTGTGGATGACGGAGATCAACCAGGGCCCCAGCCCGCAGACCAGGACAGCTCGAGTGAGGTGGACAGCGGAGAGGAGGAAGCTGGGAATGTGCGCCAGCAGCTCATCGCCCGCTACTTCACTTGACGGTGAGTGTCCATGTACGACGGATGATGTGTCTGTATCTATGCAGGTGTGTGTGTGCTGTGTCAGGGTGGCCGTATGTTCACTGCGTGCAGTGTGTCAACGCTCCATGGCCAGGTTAGTATGCCACTGTTGGTGACTGTGGCATTGTGCCCTATTGCTCTGTGCGATGTGTGTACATTGCTTGTAGTTGTTGACATGTACTGTGTGATGGGTGTGTGACACACTCATTGAATGTGCTCCTGTTCTGTCTCCCACCCCTAGGTCCCTACAGGTCCCTCCGGATTCCATTGCCATGCCATGCATCAGGTGCCCTTCCGCCCAAGGTGGCCGATGTATTCCGTACAAATAAAACACAGGGCACAAACAGCAGTTAGTGAAAAAGGTGCATTTATTACAAACTGTGACATGTGATTGTGTGTAAGGTGATGACAAAAGTGGTGCGTGCAGTGACAATGAGCTGTCGGTCATGGCTGCGTGATGATCAGGGTGTACCCACTGGTTCTATGTCCATAGTCCAACACACACATGCCATCCAGATGGCTGTGTGGAGTGGGATCGTAGAGCAAGTCAATGCAGTGGCTGGTCAAGGAAGGCTGGCGGAAGGCTGGCTGGCTGCCTCACTTGCGACTGGAGCGTGCGAAGTCCTCCCGGGAGATCTGTTTCCTCTTCGGATGGCCCCTTCCACGTTTGGGAGGGGGTGTGTGGTGGCGACCTGCTGGTGGTGGGTGAGGTGTGCTCACTGGCTGTGGACGCAGGGGAAGTGGACACTGCTGGCCGACCCTGCGCCCTAGCAGGTGGTGGCGGAGGTGGTGTTGCTGGCCTTGCCTGTGACCCCACCGCCACCACCAGCTGGCCCATGAGGTCCACGAGTTGGTCCATACGGGACACGAATTGGCCCATATGGGCGTCCATGGACCTCAGCACCCCCAGCACCTCCCGCGTGTCAGTAGCAGACCTGGCCCATTGTCCTTGGGCCTCTTCATAGGCCCCAAGGACTCTGGCCATTTGAGGCAGGGCATGGCTCCCAGGGAGGCTGGCGTTTCCCTGACCCTGCTCCTCCTACCAGTCCTGCTGCCACCGGCCTGCCCACTAGCCACATTGCTCACCACGGTCCTCGCTGTGGCTCCCAGGGTGGATCCAGTCGGCCGGGCCACCACCTGCGCTGGGGCTGGTGCCAGCGAAGACGTGGTGGTGGTGGAGGCGGTGGTGGTCGGTGCGGCGATGGTGGCGGTTGCGGCAGTGGTAGTGGCCGCAATGACCGTGGGTGTGGCCGCAACGACAGTGGCAGCAGGGGACTGGGACTGTTCAGCATCCCTGGATGATGGGTTGGTGGGTAGGAGGGGTCCTGGGGAGCGGCTGGGCCCTGCCACGCCAGATGGGCCAGCTTGGTGGTCCGTGTCCGAAGAGGTGGACAGATCCTCCAGATCCGTGTGTCCTCGTTGGGGGCTTGTAGGCTGGCTGTGCTGGCTGCTGTCTCCATCCCCAGCGTCCAGCAGTTCGTCACCTGTGGAGAGAATGAGATTTGTTATTGTGTTGCACCTGGCGAAGTATGTATTAGTCGTCTGACATTGGCAGTTCGTGCAATCTCGTACATGGGTTTCCCGGAGGCGAGTGTGTGGCTGTGGCATCTGTAGTTGTGTGTGCTAGGCAATGGGACTGTGTGCTGTGCACATGTGGCATGGGACGGATTGGCCATGCCGATGGGTGTGTTGCTTTGCCCCTACTCATTGTGACTCTGGTGTATGCGGGCTCCTGGCCCATCCTGGGTCTGGTTTGTACTTTGCTTTTGGAGTTCAAATGGAACGCTTAGGAACGCATATGGCAACATGGGGGCCATGCCCCAGATTCGCATTTGGGAGGGGATATGCTTTTGGAGTTCAAATGGAACGCTTAGGAACGCATATGGCAACATGGGGGCCATGCCCCTGATTCGCATTTGGGATGGAATATGCTCTTGGGGTTCAAATGGAACGCTTAGGAACGCATATGGCAACATGGGGGCCATGCCCCAGATTCGCATTTGGGATGGAATATGCTTTTGGGGTTCAAATGGAACGCTTAGGAACGCATATGGCAACATGGGGGCCATGCCCCAGATTCGCATTTGGGAGGGGATATGCTTTTGGGGTACATGCTGTGAGCCATGGGTGCCGAACGTGACATGTGTTGTGGCAGCATGACAGTGCATGGTCTGAGGTGTGTGCATGCCTGACATGCCCTGCATATTTGCTGTCTGTTGTGGTTACTGGACATGGCATTGGACGCATCGTTATGAGTGAGTGATAGTTGTGTGCCAGCCAACGTATTGCAGTTGTCCCATCTCCTTGGTGTGCGTGCTGCCCTGTGCCATGTGCATCACTGCAGTGCTCGGGGGTGTGGCCCATGTTGTGTGTTGTTGCTCACAGTGTGTCGTGCGCTTAATTGACTTCTGGCACATGGTTGGTCATGGGCATGTGTCTTAGCGTGACTGCTGTATGTGTGGCAGCTGTGCGGATGACATGCCTTTCATGAGACTGGGGCTGACGGATGGGATGGATGGTATGTTGTATGTGCATGGTGTGTCTGTGAGTTTGATGGGTTCAGTGGTGTTCGTGGTGCATTTATGTTGTTCCGCTCTGTTGCGTCTAGTGTTGTTTGTCTTACATAGGCGTAGTTGTGGGGTGTGTGGTTGACAGGCAGTAGGGGCTACATGGACAGGACTTCAATGGTGTTTCGGTTGTGTGTGATGAGTTGCACAGTGGCTGCCGTGTGGGACTATATTCAGTGTGGCTTGTGCATGCAGACGTGGCTCCTTGGGTGTTGCTATGTCTGTGATGGGTCATGTGGGGTGTGAGTCTGCTGTTCATGTCCGTGTGCACATTGTTCACTTGTTCGTGACGGTGGGCGGTGCTGCGTGTTCGTCTGCTACGTGACATGTCCCATGTGTTGGTGGTGTTATGCTCCTCATGCCTCCAGTAATCCAGCCCTGTCCAGTTTCCCACCTGCAAGTTGTTCGTGCGTGCACTGTACTGGATGCCACATGGCTCGAAGCGGGGGTGCTCCATGTTGCAGGTCTGTGGGGGTGGGGGGTGTAGTGGGTCGTGGGGGTGGCTGTACACCCACTGACACCGATTGCTGTGGACCGTGATGTCTGCCTTTCGGCTGTCGTTGTGCACTGCGGTGGCTGACACGTGGCTGTGGGGTGTGGGGGATGCTCCTCCTTGCTGTGCTGTGGGACTGGGGCCTGGTGTGTGTTGTACTTGGGCTGTCCACCGTCCCACCCACTGCACTTTGTGTTCCTGCCACTTACCTGTTACTTGTCGGTTAGTGCAGCTGTGGCGGACACATGGGTGTGGTGGGTGCTCGTTGTAGGCGCTTCTGGCATATTTGGGGACCTGTTGGTGGTTACGTGGCTGGCTTAGTGTACACATGTCCCCACGCATCTTACAGTTGTTCGGTTTGGGCTGTGTGTGGTAGTGTCTGTTGCATGTGTGTGTGATGTGTTGTGTATTGTGTGCTGGACATGGGGTGTTTGTCCCTGGGAGCTGTGGCATGGTAGTTGCGCATGTGAGTACATAGCGGTGTGCTGGTATACATTAGTTTGTACTTACCAGCCTCCACTCCCCTGCTAATCCGGCGAGGATCTCCGGATGGATTACGACTCGCACCTTCTCCTCCCACGCTTTGAAGGTCTTGAAGAGCGCGGGATTCCCTCCGCCAGTGACGGCAGCCAGCTCTCTGTTTTTGCCCTCCTTCTTCTTGACCAGGCTCTTTACGTCATTCCAACGTTTGTTTATCTCGGTTCTGTTCCTGGGCAGGGTCCCGACTGCATTGACCTGGTCTACGATCCGGGTCCACATTCTGTTTCTGGTGGCTAGTGGTGTGTGCTGGACCATGTTCCCATAGATTTGTGGGTACACCTTGATGATCTCATCGACCATGACCGTCAGCTCCATGGGCGTGAACTTGGGCATCCTTTGTGGTGCCATGGTGTTTGTGGTGCTGGTGCGGTGTGTGTTGTGTAATGTGCAGGGGGTTTGTGGTGCCGGTGTTTGGTGGTGGTGGTGGTGGTGGTGTTTGGTGGTGGTGGTGGTGGTGGTTGTGATGTGTGCGTTTCTGTGGTGTGCTGCTGTCCTTGCTGTGTCACTGTGTCCTCTCCTCTCCTCTCTGGTTTGCAATGTAGCAAGGGGTTGTGGTCTGTGGGAGTGCTGCTTTTGTACTCACCTATGTGGGTGTGTCCTCATGGTCTGTTGTTTTCAGGTGTGTTGTGTCTGGGGTTCTGGCCTTTGTATTTTTTGTTTGTCCGGGGGTGTTTTCGGGATGTGTACTGTGCTTGTGTATTTGTGTGTGCCTTGCTGTGTGGACTTGTTGGCCATGTTGTGTGCTATTGGTTTTGTGTGCGGATGGTTTCTGTGCAGGTACGTGGGCGCCATGGCTTCTGCCGTGTCGATTCTCATCGGCGTTGTTTGCGCTGGCGGGCGGTATATTTGTTGTTTTTCCGCGCTCATGGCGGTGCGATCGTAATTTCACGTGCGGTGTGTCGGCCGTGTGGGCGGGCGGTTTTGTGTTGTCGTGCGTGTTTCCGTCCGTGGCGGGCGGTTTGACTCCGACTCGGACGATGGCGGGCGGTATTTTGTGTGATTTTTCCGTCGATGGCGGTTTTCGGTTTGTGTACTCATAATGGCGTGGTCGGTGTTCAGGCGGTGTGTGCGGGCGGATTTTTGCCGCTTCCATGCCTGGCGTGATTTTTTACGCCGGGTA